>SNQJ01S0129149.1:15797-41376 GCA_010110895.2 Picea sitchensis
TTAGTACTTCATTGTCCAATAATTATTTGACAATTTTGATGGTTAAATATGCAGTAACTAGTTGTTTTACTTGTTGATATATATTTATGTTGATTGTTGCAAATAGGTAAAGCAAGATTAACTTTCTTGTCCATTGGATTTTTTTATCTTTTATATTGTCTTTTCTTGTGTCTCGGGTAGGTACAACCATATTTTGTATGTACTCAAACACTTGGAAACCATAAACCACCTCTGAAGCTAATTTTCAAGCCACTCTCCACTTAGAAACTTGACATATAGGGGAATCTCTTCATAAGTATCAATTTCCATCTCACATTCTCCCTAGAGTCCCCCTTGAGGTGATCACTTCACCTCTAAAGTCACGAGAATACCTATCTTAGGTGAAAGTGGGTAGGTATTCTCCTAGTTGTCTCCATAATGTGGTTTGGGTCGAGATTTTCCCAACCTAAAATTTGTGCAATATCAGGTTGACCTTCTTCGATCATTATCTCTATCCCAGTTGGCATCAACAAAGCCATGTATATCCACTTCCCTGTCAGTTTCAGGTTTCTTTGGTAATAGATTGCATACGATGTTGTGCCACACAAGTACCTAAACACTCAGAGATAACAGTCCAGTTATGTTTCCCAGGTGTCGATGTGTAACTTCTAAATACTCCCACTGCATGGGAAATATATGGTTGAGTGTAGACCATTGCATACATTAGACTACCAAAAAAACTAGCATGTCCTCTATTTATTCTTGTGTCCTCAGACACTATTCAACAGTTAGTATTACCCCTACATGAATAGGTACCTTGATCGATTTTCACTCTTGCATGTTGAAATGTTTTAAGATTGTTTCAACGTACTTCCTCTGATTTAACCAATTTTTTCTAACTACCCAATCTCTCTTAATATCCATTCCTAGAATGAATTTAACATCACCAAGATCCTTCATGTCGAACTTGGAGGATAGTTGCATCTTCACCTCCTTTATAACATCCATGTTGTTTCCAACTAGCAACATGTCATTGACATACAACACTACATAGATGAAATAACCGCCTTCTTTCTTGGTGTTATCACATGGAATTGATTGGGTCAATCCAACCTTAGGTTTTTTAATTTCTATCATTGGTGTTGTTTAATTTTTACTTTTGTCCTCTTCCTTATAGTCCTCTTAGGTCTTATCACAAATAAAGTTAGTGTTGATGTTGACTTATTACCCTAGGTTATATCTTTATCTTATGATAAGATTGGAAAATCCATTATCCTTATGCCTCCACCACCACCCTTACATGTCACCACTTTCACGATGTACTAAAACCCCTCCACTTTGTCCCTCTACATGTTAGAAGGTCAAATCAGGTTCTTTTTGCATGCTACCATCTCATCAGACAGTTTGCAACGCATCTCAGGTACACTTTGCTCTCATCACCATAATTGCACTTATGATGCTTTGTCAGTCGATCTCCTTATTTTCAACACTTATGTTTTTAAGGAAATAACCTGGGATTTCATCATTTAAAGATTTTCTAATTGTTTTTCCAAGATTTCAAATTGCTCCTAGCTCGGCGCTGCAAAAACTGGTGTTTTCAGACAGGCGCTACGAAAATTGTCGTGAACTGGCGGGCGAAAGTGAGTTGGAGGTTAGACCAGCTGCAGGTGGATTCGTCCAAGATCGAGCATATCAATTTTCAAGCCTCAACCTCTAGGTACTCCATGAGCATTTTAAGCTATGTCGAAGTACAATAAAGGATTGTTCTATCATCTCTTCTCCTAGGCGCTGCGAACTGGTGGTCCACACTACCAACTATCCCTCTTACCTATGTTATCACAATTCTCAACCAATTGCAGAGATCTCAACCCCTTTTAATAAATATTAAACAAACCTTGATGTTAGGCCACCTTGTCTATGCCATATTTGGCCTTTTTTTTCTTATGCTACGAACTCTGTTGTGAATCCCTTGTTCTGGCACTGCAAACTCTATGCATAACTTAGCACTGCTATTTACCTACCTCAGAACCTGTACCATCTTGTTTCCATCAATATTTCCATTCTAATTCAAGTCTAAAGTCTATCTATTTTGGAAATTTTTAAAAGAAAGGATTTTTGTTGGTAAAGTTATGATGATTTTGTAAAAGTGAGGGTGAAGTATTGAACAACATCTTTTGCGGCAAGATTTATCCTCGTATCTCCATTTCCCTGTGTATTCTTCTTTCATTTCCTCACTATCAGTTGCCCTTTCATAAGCCTAGAGGTCAAATAGGTTGAAAGACTCTAAATCCTTAGATAGAACCATCCTTTGAAAGAGATTATCCATCAAACCCTAAACCCTTTGTTTTCATGTTTTGCCTCTTGCATCACTCAAATTGTTGGTTTAGTTTTCTTCCTATAATATCAGTGGATACTCCACAATAGAAGAAGGCTCACGAGGGTGGGGGAATAGTGAGGACTAAACCCTATGACATGAAACTATTTTCTATTGAACCTCTGATCAGAGAGGTATTCCAAAGAGTAGGATGTTTCAATTTCTGCCAGAAGATGCAGAGGGGGCACCCTGAGGTAGTTAGAGAATTTCCCTTGAATTTTGATGAAACCAAAACTAAGGTGGGGACTCTTGAACTTGAGGTATCTGAAGAAACCATACCAACAGCTACTAATATACCAAATACTGGTGAAATATGGTTTAAGGCCATGAATCTAAATGCATCCTTCTCTAAAGAATTCCTTAAACCAGAATGTCAGGGAGATAACCTATCAAAGGGAGTGCCTAGGAGCCACATGGTTGAAGGATATTATAAGATGCTAAGGGTGATCCAAAGATATTTCACCTATGAGGGCAGATTCAATATGATTCATCATTACCACATTTTACTTTTTCTGCACTTCACAGGCAAAGACCTCATGAACCTCCATTTCTATTTGTTTAGAAGCATTGGAAAAATGGTTGACAGAGTCCAAGCTAAGTCCAAGGCTATTGACACAAGTGTTTTTCACTCAGGGTTGATTAAGATGCTTTTGATGGAGGAGTTAAAGAATAAAAACATTGACTAGGAGTAGTTCATTGCCTCAACACACTTTCAATTGAATGTTGCTCCTACTCCACAATCCAAAGTGCATATCCCTCTTCAGGATGATAACATTGTACATACAGAGACAAGTAAGAAGAGGAAGAGAAAATACATTTCTAAAAATGATGAGGCTCCTAATGAACAAGAAGGAGAAGGAGGATTTTATCACTCTCCACAACAGGAAGTTTCACCCCAACCAGCTCCAGAATTAGCAGAAGTTCCATCAACTAGAGCCATAAGCACAAAGGGAATGAGGTTATTTTTCCCATTACTATCTGTTACAGTTGAAACTAAAGTTAGGAGGCCTTTCACTAGGTCATCGACAAAGAAAGAAAGTATTGAAAAAGAGAACGTAGTGGAAGCTCCCATCAATAGAAAAGGTAAAGTTGTGGCTTTTGAAAAACACATTGAGGTGATAGACATAACCACCCCTCCAAAGAACACTACTTCTAAAAGCCTAATCAAACAGCTTAGAGAAGCCAGAGATGAAATTGCTAAATTTAAAAGGGAAGAGTTAGTTGGAAAGAAGAAGTTAAGAGACCTCATGGATATGTATTGCGAGAATCTTGTACAGGCCAAGTTCATTTCTAAGAGATCTACACCTCTTCACAGGTAACTTAAAAGCCTATACAAACAGAATTTAGACTACCAAGGTCAAATCAGGGGGTTAAAGATGGAGTTGCAGCCTTTCAAGGAAGAGTTAGCCAAAAAAAAATTGAATGTGTTGGCCCAATATGCCACCAAAAGGAGTACCAGACTCAGGAAGTGAAGTGAAATGTCTTAAAGAATCTCAGTTTTGGAAGTGCTTGTCCTTGCATTTTTTAATATTTTGGGGAAGTATAATGCCTATGACTGAGTTTTTCACTCATACACCACATTATGAGGTTTCTATAGGCATACCTAACTCTGGAGGAAGTTTTTGGGTGTTTTGGAGCTTAAACTAGACTAATTGGGCAGCTACAGGACAGTTCGTAGCGCTCGGTGTTGCGAACTGGTTTCCACATGAAAGCATTGTGAACTTCACTGCGAACTGACTGATATAGTCAACACTACATGATATGTTGTGAACTCCTATTTTGATGGTTTCAAGAGGATCAATGATCACCAGATGGATAGGGGAGCATGGTACAATTGTTTGGAGGTCAGTTTAAAGTTGGAGGATACCTGGAAAGAGAAGTAACGCGTTCAAAGGACACCTCATTATGCAAGATTAAAGTGTTAGGATAGTTTCCAACATTAGCCTTTTTTATATTAGTTTTTTATTTCCAGTTTGTATAGGTGTAATTACCTCATTTTAATATGGAAGAATCTTATGTTAGAGGATAAAATTTGCATTGTATGCTATCATTCCCTGTCTAAGCTATAAAAGAGGTCTTATAAGACCTTTTGTAGGTTCAAATGGTTGATGTAAAAGACTTTTTTGGTGATTTTAATGTAACAAAGCCTACTCTGGTTTGATGTATCATACTTGATGAAATTTTGTTTAATGGAAGACTCTCATAGTATGGCTCAAATTCTGGTCTCCATCAATCTGCGTAGAAGCTTGGATGTAGATTTGGAGATTGTCGCGGGTAATAGGTATTTCATCCAAAAGTTGGATTATGAGGGGGTGATTTTCCATTGTCATCATTGCCACCTTCTTGGGCATCTAGAAAACAAGTGAACTCTTCCCTTTAAGGGTTGGAGGAGGCAAAGAAATGATCAGGATTTTTAGAAGTCGACTTCAGGCTCAGAAGAGAACTCCTCTAGTTCAGCAAAAGCTATGGATTTGGAGCCAAAGGATACAAACCCACCGAAACTCATTTCATAAGCCTCAATGGTTGGGGGTGCAGTAAATTTGGAACGAGTGATTATGCCAACTCGCGAAGCTCCGGGAAGAATCTTTCCTCCCCTAGTTGGTCATACTGGCCCCCCTCAGCTCCAAGATTTGAGCAGTCTTTTGGGTATGCCTCCTTATTTTCTCTGCTCTCCTTTTAATTTTTTATCTTCCTTTCAATCAAATGATTTATATTCCTTCCCAAGGACCTGAGCCAAAGCCAGAATTGGCTCAGATCCCTGGGCAGGAAGTGGTCATAATCATCTATTGTCGAAAGATACTATACAACAAATTCAGGAAAGGGTATTTTTCCATCTAAATTATATAGCATATCCAAAAACTTCCTCGATTTGGAATAAAGGTTGGATAAGTGCTGCTCATGTGGGGTTGGAAGCACATCAAACAAAAATCTAGTCAAACTATCTCTTGACTTTGAAATCTACACACGTCAGGTTCACAGACAGGGAGGATGAATTAGTATGGATACATGTGGAGCATGGAACTTACACACCAAAGAGGGGGTATGTTCATATAAATATCAAAATGTTACTTAAAGAACCAAATTGGTGGTTGAAAGTCATGTGGAAGTCTAAGTGCCCTTTAAAAAGTTGCATTTTTATGTGGTGCTTATTAGAAAATAAAATACCAACTTGGGATCGTCTGAAGAAAAGGATGAACAAATGAGCAGGTTGGTTCTCTCTATGCAAAAATGATGAGGAATCGACAGACCATCTCTTTCTCTCTTGCCCTTTTACGCAAAAGGTTTGGAAAGATTGCTCCTCCTTATTATAATTAAATTTCTCTAGGAGGGGAATTTATGTGGAATAAGCATGGAGATCTTGGTCCTCATATGCTAGTAAAAAGAAAATAAGAGATTTACCTTTGATTGTCTGTTGGGGCATGTGGTTGGCAAGAAACACAACGATCTTTCAAAATAAAATGGCCTCACCAGAGTGTACAACAACACAAGGTCTAAGTATCTTCGAACATTCCCCCCAAGCTAAGGATTGCCTCCAATGAGAATTGTATGCGTATAACAAGTGGACAAAAATGTTCCTTTGGATTTTTTTGATGGAGCATCCCAAAACAATGGACTAGCATGTGGGGGAAGTGAGATTTTTTTCTTATCAGATTCCCACTTCTTTAAGTTACAAATGGGAATTGGATCCGACTCAAAAAATTACGCTGAACTTATGGCCTTAAAACTACTTATTCTCTTTGCAAGAGAAAAGGGGGTAACTTCACTTCAAATTTATGATGACTCCTTGAATGTAGTGAACTAGACCAAAAAGCTACAAAGTTGTCACACTTTTTTATTGGTTCCTTTAATTGAATAAATTGAAAGGATTTTAAACAATTTTGACTCTTTTTCTATTCATCATGTCTACAGAGAACAAAATGTTGATGTCGATGCTCTATAAAAATATGGCATAGAGTTAAGATTTAAGATTAAAGAAAATTGTGGATAGAATCAATTTCTTCCTCAAAACTCTCCAGGTAAGATTCTACCATGTGGTCCGAAAGGACAACTCAATAGCATATGCAAAGGCCAATTTGGAAATTGGTAAATCCCAAGGTCTAATGAGGGCGGGTGGCATCGAGGTCATAATCCCTCCCCTTAATGATGTTGAATCCTAAGAATACGCTCCACCCCAAATCTTTGAGGAAATTGACAAGGCACGTCCACCACCCCACACACGTCTTGTCAAAGGGTAAACATGGTTGTGGACAACATATTGTTCCCATGCATGCACATTTCCATGGGTTTACTATTCACGCAAGCACCCAGGTAGTTAAAATCGGGTGGAGATCTCAAATCTGTGTGATCCCTGGTCTCGGGTACCATTGCCAGTATCATCACAGATATGGATAAATGGAAACTTCCCACAATGCCATCACCTCCACTCTTGGAACTGCATGGCTGAAGCAGAGGAATAAGGAATTATGAGAGGCCAATGTCAGCTTGGGCATGGAACAAGCATTTGGCCACGAGCGGAATTGGTTCATCCGCCTCCAAGTAATGTGTGGATTTAATTATGGATATTATTGGCATAGTACTTTAAGCATCAACATCATGAGTGGAAAAGGTGGTAAGATGGATATTTGGGGAATTAGGTGCGCCACCTTGCTCCAATTCTCGTTTCTAAGTATGGATACCCTGCTCCCTTGTAAAATTCTTGGTTTCAGAGTTCCCGCAACTCTCAACGTGAAGTCTCTATTGGGAATTATAGTCGGTCCATTCCTGGAGATCAACCTATTATCATGTCAAACCCGTCATAAAACAAACACGGGCATGGAGCGTCGAAAGGACCCGCAAGCGTTAGCTCAGGAAAATGAAACGGAACTCAAGGACATAGAGAATCAACATAAAATGTTTATCAGGATCTGTGCTCTCAATTCTTCAATGTCCTTCGCCCTTGATACCTTGGCCCAACACCAAATTCTAATTGGGAAGCTTCAGGATGAGGTCGATGCCCTCCGGAGACAGAACGAGGACCTGAAGTGGAGATTGGATCAGCTCGAAAGGGATAGAGAGCAGCGACCTTCAGTTATCAGCGTCAACATCCTTTGTGGTACAATTCCAGATCTCAGTGTTTTGTTGAATGAGGAACTAAATCATTAGGCACTTGGTCTGGATTTTGAAATGGGTAGTAGTCACAAATTTTAGTTGATTATGTATGTTTTGTCTTTGTATTTGTATTGGGGGTATATTTTACCGCTTATACACAGTTCACAGTTATAGTAGAAGTAGATTTTGGATCAAAGGGGATAAAAATTTAGAATTCTACAGTGATGCAAGCTTAGTACAATCTTTCTTTTGAAATTTTGTAGTCCTAAACCTCTATATTGTACTCTAGTGATCTCGACCACACTTTTATAATAGATAAATTCCCTAGTTTCTGTAAAAAAAAAAATATGGCATATAGTTGGCTTTTGGCTCCTAGACTATACAAGAATCAAAAGATGGTACCAGGACAGATTATATTCACACTCCTTTTATTTAGACAGCTCAGATATACTTGTTGATTATTTGCTCAATTGGACAGTTTTGACTCTAGTCGGTTGCCATGTGTACAATGTTGGATTGCTACATTTTTCAAAAGACTATATTGTAGTTTTTTGCTCATTGTTTAGAGCTATTTTGGCTAGTACTCTTGCTAGTTGTTTCGACATATTGGTTTTTTGGTGTGAGTGGGACACTAGCTAGTGATTGTGTAGTTTTCCGAATGTGGGATGACACTCTTTTTGACCCACAAGCCTCATCAGAAGGAATTTATATACTATGATCAAAGATTAATATGGCATTGCTTTATGCAGAAACATAAATACATGTTTTGACATATATCTACAAATGTAATTTTATTTTCTATAAATAAAATTATATTTTTTTCCAATAAAAAAAACAACTTTATAAAATTCCAATCCATCTCATATGTCATATGTGTTACCAAATTGACCATTCATATATTTACCTTCAACTTAACTTAACTATTAATAAATTTTAACACTTAATAATTAGTATACAACACAATTTATTTTAACAAAAAATAATATCTCCAATACTTATATTACAGCATAAAATCATTTTTCATCTTAACTTTTTTGATAAACACTTACCCATCAAACACTTAACCACCAATACTTATATTACAGCATAAAATCATTTTTCATCTTAACTTTTTTGATAAACACTTACCCATCAAACACTTAACCATCGTGAAAGAGTTCAATACTTATATTACAACATAAAATTACAAATCATAAATAAAAGATTTTTTTTCATGTCGGAAACTTTTTGATAAACACTTACCCATCATGAAAGTTTTTAAGTAAAATAAGAAAGATATATAAATATATAAATAAATTAATAAAAAATATTAATTATAAAAATAAAAATAATTAAGTATTTTTTTCATGTCGGAAACTTTTTGATAAACACTTACCCATCATGAAAGTTTTTAAGTAAAATAAGAAAGATATATAAATATATAAATAAATTAATAAAAAATATTAATTATAAAAATAAAAATAATTAAGTAGGACAAGAAAGTTGGAACTGATTTAATTTGTGTGTTATGTCCGATAACACGACCTGTGTCATGTAAATACATGCTTAACTAATTTTTTATTCTACTAATCACACAAAAAAAACAATAATTAAAAAATATTAAAATATAAAAAAAACAACTTTTATTATATTCATTAAATTAAATACTCAAGCTTTACAAACTCTTTACTTGTGCAGAGTGAGTTTGACCAGTGTTAACTTTAGCCCATTTTAGCTACAATCTAATTTCAGTTAGCAATTAGCAATTATGATTAGTACCTACATACTCATGTAACCATGATTTTCAGTAGGTTAGCTTGATCCTTGACATCCCTATAGTTTCTATAGAGCCAATTGTGTTGAATTGTGTTGGGTAATGTGTTGAATTGTTTTCTTAAATATTGATTTTTTAAATGGAAACAAGATTAATAGAACTTTGATGGGAATCTGTTTTTAAATATTGATTTTTATATGGAAACAAGATCAATAGAACTTTGTCTTGGAAATACTTCTTCKTTGGTTAAAGTAGAGTCTTCAAGATAATGAAGACCTCATTTTCTCAACCTTCAATGAAAGTGTTATTAATAACACATTTCATTTTCACAACTAGCTTTATCTTTTTTACATTTAAAATTAAATTGATAGCTGGTATATTCTTTCTATGGATACATTATGTTTAGCCTCCAAGGAAAACTTAAGTGAGAAGAAAATGATTGTTAAGTGGTAGATCAATTATGTTAGATCTATAATATGTTATTTTAAAATTTTCTCAACCTTCAATGAAAGTGTTATTAATAACAGACCTCATTTTCTCAACCTTCAATGAAAGTGTTATTAATAACACATCTCATTTTCACAACTAGCTCTATCTTTTTTACATTTAAAATTAAATTGATAGCTGGTATATTCTTCCTATGGATACATTATGTTTAGCCTCCAAGGAAAACTTAAGTGAGAAGAAAATGATTGTTAAGTGGTAGATCAATTATGTTAGATCTATAATATGTTATTTTAAAATTTTCTCAACCTTCAATGAAAGTGTTATTAATAACAGACCTCATTTTCTCAACCTTTAATGAAAGTGTTATTAATAACACATCTCATTTTCACAACTAGCTCTATCTTTTTTACATTTAAAATTAAATTGATAGCTGGTATATTCTTCCTATGGATACATTATGTTTAGCCTCCAAGAAAAACTTAAGTGAGAAGAAAATGATTGTTAGGTGGTAGATCAATTATGTTAGATCTATAATATGTTATTTTAAAATTTTCTTTTAAAGGTAATGTTTTTACAAAGCATTTAAATATGTTAATTAATATTGTTTTGGTTTTGATGGTGATAAGGAGATTAAATTAATTAATATTGTTTTGGTTTTGATGATTAAATATATTAATTAATATTATTTTGGTTTTGGTGGAGGAAAGAGAATTAAGTTAATTAATATTGTTATGTTAATTAATATTGTTTTGGTTTTGATGGTGATAAGGAGATTAAATTAATTAATATTGTTTTGGTTTTGATGATTAAATATATTAATTAATATTATTTTGGTTTTAGTGGAGGAAAGGGAATTAAGTTAATTAATATTGTTTTGGTTTTGGTGGTGGAAAGGGATTAAAGCAATCTCAAATAATATGATAATAAAATATTGTATTATCACATGGTAAGATTTTTTAAAAGTAATAAAATATGTAATATGTTATTATTAAAAGTAATAAAATATGTAATAACATATTACATATAATATGTAATATTTTATTACCATATGGTCACGTTTTTTAAAAATATTGAATCATTTTTATTAACAAAATATTTTATTATTATATGGCAAGGCTTTTAAAAAAATTGATTCATTCACATTTATCATTATATAAAGTGGCTCAAACTTCATTGTTGATCATTAAGTATAATATAATTAAATGTATGAAATCAATGTATGTATAATGTGAGTAACTATAAATAAAATATATGTTTTCTCAACATTTTAGGGTTTTAACTCTTATAACATTGATGTTATTGATATTTATGTGACTATTGGAATATCTCGTGGGTTTATTTTACATTATGTTTATAATTCTAGTTTTTATGATATTAGAGTATTATGATATGAAAGAAGTGTAATTTGGGTTCATATTCTAAATGAAAAATATTAGATTTTAGGAGTTTTAAGTATAGTTATGTTGATTATAATGGAGAAACTAAGGAATATAATTTTTTTGGTCTTACAACTTACAATGTATGCATTAAGTGTAATGTTAAGTATGATAAAGATGATCAATCATTTTTATCTTCTTTTGGTGAATACCATGATGTTCCATTGCTTCAATATTTTGATAATGTTAGTATTGAAACTTCAACTAACAATGTCACTCGTGACTCTAATACTTTTATTTAATATATTTCTATTTTAATTGGATTTAATTTCACAAATTCTAGTTTTAATATTTTTGAAGGTTCTCTTTAACACATTTTAAATGATTTAGATATTTGGGTTATTTGTTTTGCAAAAGCAACCTAAATGGATTATAAATACCCTCATTTTAATGAAATCAAATCTTAATTTCAATGAAATCAAATCTTAATCATATTTCAAATATACAAAGGATCTTACATCAAATACATGAGGAAAAGTTCTCTCGTTGGAAACATAATAATTCTCAAACCTTTGAGAAGATTAAGGGAAATCTTTTTAGAAGACTAAGGGAAATCCCTTATGGGAAGCAACTATGGACCATGATGAATATAATGTTTTTGTTAATAATTACATGTAATTTGGTATCTTTAAAGGGATTTATTATAGTAAATTTAGTTTAAATGATTAATTGATTTTTTTTTTTAAATCCTTACTTAAACATTAGAAAGATTCTTATAATATTTATATGATCAAATTCTTTTATTTCACATCGCTCAAATCAATTTTAAAGAAAATTTTAAAATAAATTAATTAATATTGTCTTTGTACTCATAATATTTAAAAGATGGTCACAATAGTCCCTCAAATAAGTGTTGCTTCAATATTTTGAAGCTTTCTAAAAATCCTAATTATTATCTACCACTACACTATATAAGGGGGTCCCATACGTTATTATTGATGATCAAATATAATAAGTGTACATACCAATTCAAATGAAATGGGAGTAATCAAAATTAAAGTAAATATTTTGATATAACATTTTACAAGTTTTACCATTATAACCTAAATAATTTAATATTTGTGTAGGTTAGAATATCTCTTAAGTTTATTTTACCTCCAATACCCTAGTTTTCTCACATAAATTATATGTACATACCAATTCATAAGGAATGAGAGTAATCAAAATTAAAGTAAATATTTTGATATAACATTTTACAAGTTTTATCATTATAACTTAAATAATTTAATATTTGTGTAGGTTAGAATATCTCTTGAGTTTATTTTACATTGTGTCAAATATCCTTGTTTTGTCACATAGATTATATGTGAGAATGGGATATTAACAAGTGGAAGGGAGGACATAGAAATGGTATAACACAAATATCTAATTGGCATTAAACCTAATTATTGTGTCTTGCATCTTGATAGTCATCCACATTTATTTATTTTGTTGGTTTCCTAACAGTGCATACTTCCTAAAGCTAATAAGCAATGTACAAACTATTTTTTGAAAAAACTAAGAAGTGAAATGGTTTCTTAGAGTATTTGCATTAAAAAATTGGACCACAATGACCTAGAATTTATATAATTTTTTGTTCGACAACATAGGTATTCCAATAGAGGACGAACACCTTCAGTGATGTTGGCCCTTGACCAGGTTTTGAGGAAATAATGGTCATGGTTGACCATTTTTGGGACTTCGACAGGCTGGTCGAAGACGGAGTGACCAAGCGAAGCGAAGATCGTGGGATATCGCCCTTTTTGCAGGATTTTTGGGGCTTTTAGGGTTTATGTAACGGGTATGGGATGTTGGCCCATGGGTTTACCCATGTTTAGGCCCTTTTTGTAATGTATAAATAAGTATATAGGCGATGTAAGAAAAGGCCAGTGTGTTAAGTGCTAGTGTTGGCTATGTGCAAAGAAGTGTAAGAGGAGTTCAATCTGTGTGATTGTAGTTCTGATCAGCTTTGTGCAAAAACCTGTGAAGGTTGCCAAGTGCGAATAGTTGTGAATGTTTTGTGCATATTGTATGTGAAACTTGCAGAGTTGAGTGCAAGTGGTTGTAGTTGGCTTTATGACTTGACCTAATCCAGGGAAGGAGGATTTGGCGAGGTGCGCGCAGATATATTGTCCTTTGCGGAGCTGGATTTGTGGCTTGGTGCATGTAAGAATATTAGAAGAAGCTAATAAAGAAGAAGGAGAGTTGGTGGACATAGCCCCACACTAGGATGAACCACATATATCATGTGTTGATGTGCTTTGCGCAATGTTATTCATGGTGTTTATGATTATGTTTGCTTAGTGCATTGTTCTTGATGTATGATAGATAGATCTATGAATGCTTAGTGCTTTATGATGTGAATGAATGTTAGATCTAAACTTATGCTAAGTGGTTAGAAGTGTTTGATCTGTTTATCACAGCATTGTTCTATATTTAGGGTTAATCTGCGAAGCGAATAAGAATCATAATTGAATGCATATTATTGGCTAAGTGCTCTGTTGGAGTGTGTAATCACAGATATGTGTCCCAACTAGGTTGTAGACACTTGAGTCCTGCAACCCCCCTTGCCTCTACCTCGGGTGAGACTTGATCTGCTTCGCATGTGTTCCCGAAAGGGCCGGTAGTTAGGGTTTTGTTGGTGCGTTGTTGAAGCGTTGAACCCTGGGTCTGCCCCTGTGCCAACAAATGGTTCCGTTGCCAGGACCTGAAACTGTGATTGTTGGGAACTAAAGAAAAAAAAAGAAAGCTTTGTGCGTAGATCTGTTGGTGTAGTGCGCAATATTCTACTTGATTTGCGAAGCTCTGTGCTAAAAGAGAAGTTTGATCTAAAGAAAAGAGGTAAGATCTTAAAGCTTTGTGCTATGAGAAAGGTAAGATAAGTGGAATTTTTTGCTTCGACAGTATGAATCTGGGTATGTTTGATAGATTTGGTCCTAGTCTGAAAACTAGGGCACAACTAGAAGAAAAAAGATTTGATCTGAATAGATTTGATAGAAATAGTGAAAGATATGTTATTCCTATGCATAGAAAGAATTTTTGGACTAACAAGTGGATGCAGGACCCTAGAAAGAAATTGTGCAGATTGCAGGTCCATCACTGTGATCCCAGTGCGCAGTACATTAAAGGTTGGGGATCGTTTAAGAGAAAGAGAGGATTGACACTATGTTATAACTGGAGAAGACCGGGGCATCTTGCTAAAGAATGCCTTGGCATAAGTCCTATTTGTCTTTGTTGTAAAGTTGTGGATCATGAGGTTTTGGATTGCCCTAGAATGATTGCTAAAGTTGAAAAGATGAACATGAGACAAGAAAACCATGAGGGAGATCAAGAAACTAAGGATATGTTAAATAATCAGAAAGAATAAGAGAATATATTATTACAGATGAAAGAAACATTGAAGGATCACATAGACATCAGTTTACTAGATATCTTAACAGAGAAGCAGTGCATAGAAACAAGAATAGGAGACTTCGATATAGACTGTGTTCTGGATGAGGAAACACAGGTGAATATCATAACAGAAAGCACTTGGGAAATTTTGGGAAAGCCAGCTATGATTCCTTCATTGGGAAGGATAGGATTGTTTAAAGGAAAGATGATAACCCTACGTGGAAGAATTACTCATGTACCTAAGATTTCTCATGGAACATCGACCGAAGAAGAATTTGAGGTCATTAAGTTTGTGGAGAACAACACCCCTTTTTCACTTTTGTTAGGAAAGACTTAGATTGAGAAAGATCAGATCTAGAGGAAAGCAGAGGAAGAAGCCACGAAACAAAAACAAAAAAAAATTAATTAAGGGACTTCATAGCTAGGAGAATAGCGCGCTTAATAGAAGAACAACAGGACAAGTCGAAGCGACTGAGGGCCAGAGACTTAGTTGTCGAAGTTGAAAGAATGTAGGAGGGCTTGAAAAACCTGTCTATACATGATAGAAGAACACCTACCCTAGAAGTAGTAAGAGAAGAGGTATTACATTCAAACCCTTTGAAATACCCTCAGAAGTGAGAAATTACTACGCTAGGAGAAGATAAGAACAAGAATGGAAAGAGGAACCTTGTGACTCAGATCACAGGGAAGAAGGCAATAAAGCTCAATAAGAAGAAGGCAAAAATAGAAAGACTGGAGGAAGTTCCAGAGAAGACTTCGTAGAAGGAAAGCTTGCAGAATTTGAACCTCGCCGGATTAGCAAAACAACGCAGAAAGGCATTTCGCCACGACGAATCTATATGACCGTTGGAGGCATCCCGACCATTAGAACGATGCTCTAGAACGGTTATAAACACAGTTATTGCGAAAAATATCGTCATTGGATGGTTGAGACTGCGCCATAATGGATGGATGGAGGCATTTCGACCCGTTGGAGGAATCTGTTACGATGATGTTTATTTAATCCGTCGCATGTTGCACCGGGACCACTTTTTCAAAATGAGAGACGTGATTTCCTAATGCGTTGTGTTGTCTAGACCTAGCCATTGATTCGATTACCTGGAGTATCTATTCTCCTACCTGATTTATTTGACCACGAGCATGTATGTTGGGCGACCTTAGCGCAGTTGAGAAATCCGTAGAAGAGATATTGATAGACCTTATGGCTGAGAAGGTCATGTCCGCAAGAGTACAGGCCTCGTCGATGGGCGGATTGCAAGCATCCCCCTTGACTAGACGTCGATCTAGGCCATCCCGAACTGCGACAGAGAAGAGAAGCAAGCACTGCGACCATCTGGAAAATGCAAAGCAGATCCCGTCAGTCTTGCCCGACTACATCCCGCCCTTGGCTGGTGCGGTTAGTCATGATAGCGTCCCAAGAGATTTTGAGTACACACTCATCACTGCGTACCTCCTGAAGGGGATATACGTAGTAGGACCGCAATTGGGATTGATCCCAACTCTTAAGATAAGTAATTTTAACCTCGGCGATAGGAAGAATTATGAGATGCTCGCACCGCATCGCTACCTGACGAAGATGACTGGGAAGAAGCCTAAGATAGTTCCCCAGTCGTGGATCAAGGAGATCGCGAGGTCAACTATCTTGAACGTCATGAAGATTCCCCACTTCGACAGACATCAGGAGGCTAACGTGTGCGTTAAACTCCTCATGTCGTGCTTCCATGGAGGGTATATGTGGTTGGATAGGCGCATCACTGTGGATCCGACGTTGATCCACCTCATTACTGGATTAAGCATGTAGGGACCAGACCCTCATAAATTACACCCTGGGAAGACATCAAATTGCTCCTTGGCGCAGTGAATAAAAGAAGCATACGACGATGTGGAGAAAGGGAAGCGAGGATACAAGGTAGCCTCCATCCAAGATGGCGCAGTGAGCCTAGCTTGTCAACTGATCGCTGGCAATCTCGTCAGAAAGAACAAACTGACACAAGTCACAGGCTTCATAGTCGACCTTGCAGGGAAGTGTGTCAAAGGGATGCAGATGAACTGGGCGAGCTATCTCATCAATGAGTTGGATAAGGACTGTCGTGAAGCGTAGGACCAAGGTTATGAATTCCACTTTAGTTGGTTTTTTATTCTTATAGCATTTTTCGCTTGGGAGATGCCAGAGGGAGCGACATTCCCTGAAGTTGATCCATCGGAACCACTGGCCGCGAGGTTCACCACCTTGTGGTATTTGAGTGACATGGCAAAGCAGTGGCAGTCAAACGCGATGTTCCACACCTACTACTTATAGCTCACATGCTCCATTGAGTCATTCCCCTGAATGACTCTGAAAACCTTGCATACTTACAGACCACTAGAGAAGTTTCACGCAGACCGTCACTTTATCTACATCACTACGTGCAAGGATGAAAGTAAAGAAGAGCTGCAATCGTATTATAAGTTGACCGAGGAAGACCTAAAAGAGATCATTAAAGAATGGCCAGTTGAATTCCGTGTATCGGTCGGAGATGCAGAACTCTTCGACCCCAACCTCATTGGAAGTCTTGTGGTTACCCGAACAGAGTATGATGGACCAAGAAGTGCTAAGAAAAAGAAGAAGAAGGAGGAAGTGCAGGACATAGATAGTCAAGATAAGGACAACACATTGGAGGAAACTGCGCCTGACTCACCTGGAGGAGGAGGAGGTGACGAAGTGAACCAAGAAGAGGAAGGGGAAGAAGACAAGCAAGAAAAGGGCGAAGTAACACCGCCGAAGGATCCCTTAACAGAGGCAGAGACATCAAAGAAAAGGAAGGTTTCTCCGAAGAAACCCTCATCATGGAAGAAATCCCTAGCCAACAAGCCCAAGTCACAGAATGTGCTCATAATGGATGATGTTGATCTCATCATTGTAGTTGTAGAAGATGCTTCGGAGGGTATCTTGCAGCAACGTGAAGCAAAGTAGGAGATGATGTATGACAGAATCGAGGCGGAGCTAAAGGGGGTACAACAAGCCATCTACTCGAGCCGCGCAGTGTCTACTACGTCGTCATCAACTGAGAATGTAGAATTAGGGGATGAGCCCACCCAATTGTGTAGATTAGTAGATGCAATAGAGACTCGACAAAGTCGAGTCTAGGAAGAGAAGGAGAAGGCCAAAGAGGCCTTGAGGCACGAAAAGGAGGAGGCCTTAGAGAAACTTCGGGTTGCGCAGCAAGAGACAAATGACCTTCGGGTGAAGTTCAAAGAAGACAAGGAGAAAATACAGAAAGAGAAAGACCAGTTTCTCGCGGAGCAGATTGGGATTAGAGAGGCAGTGAATAGAGAAATTCGCTCTGTGTCGGGCTTGGCACAGACGAAATAAGAGACAACTAAGAGCCAAGTAGGGAAGCTCAATGAGGCCATTCATCAGCTTCAAGCAAGAGTAGCAGAGCTAGAACTTCAAGCAATGCCTAGCACTCTACAGAAAATACGAGATCAAAGGGAAGAAACTGCCAGGAGCGTAGTAGAAAGAATCAGGGCATTGGCCGCAGAATGCAAGAAACTCAGAGACCGAAGTGTGCAGACCTAAGAGTGCCTTGCAGAGGACCCGGAGCTGAGGAAATTGGAGGCACAGCTCCAGGAGGCAAAGCAGCAGGCGTCGACTGTGCAAGAACAACTGAAGCAACTTACAGCGGTGGAAAATATGAAAAGGTCATAGGAGCAACACGCAGTTCAACAGTAGGTCACTGTCATTCAGAGTAGAGTGATGGAGGTGACACAGAAACTCCAGTCGGTGCAGGACGAAGCCTACACACTTTTTGAAGAAATCAAGGGACAAGGATCACAGTTGGAACAGGTGGTCGCAACAGTGGAACAACTCCTGGAAGGGCCTGTCACCGAGCAATCCATTCAGGAGTTCGTTGAGCAGGAGGCTTTGGTGAAGCAACAAGTCGAGGCAGCTCGAGCCAAGCTTGAGGCCTTTGAAGCAGAGTTGCCCAGATCAGAGTGACTCGAGATGAGTCACAAGTGAATGTTGGGGGCATGCTGGCCCTTGACAAGGTTTGGAGGAAACGATGGTCATGGTTGACCATTTTTGGGACTTCGACAGGCTGGTCGAAGACGGAGCGCCTAGGCGAAGCGGAGATCGCAGGATCTCGCCCTTTTTGCGGGATTTTTGGGGCTTTTAGGGTTTATGTAATGGGTATGGGATGTTGACCCATGGGTTTACCCATGTTTAGGTCCTTTTTGTAATGTATAAATAAGTAGCTAGGCAATGTAAGAAAAGGTCGGTGTGCTAAGTGCTAGTGTTGGCTATGTGCAAAGAAGTGTAAGAGGAGTTCAATCTGTGTGATTGTAGTTCTGATCAGCTTTGTGCAAGAACTTATGAAGGTTGCTAAGTGCAAATAGTTGTGAATGCTTTGTGCATACTGTATGTGAAACTTGTAGAGTTGAGTGGAAGTGGTTGTAGTTGGATTTGTGCCTTGACCTAATCCAAGGAAGGAGGATCTGGCGAGGTGCGCGCAGAACTCTTGTCCTTTGTGGAGTTGGATTTGTGGCTTGGTCATTGTAAGAATATTGGAAGAAGCTAATAAAGAAGAAGAAGAATTGGTGGACGTAGCCCCACACTGGGGTGAACCACGTATATCCTGTGTTGATGTGCTTTGCGCAATGTTATTCATGGTGTTTATGATTATGTTTGCTTAGTGCACTATTCTTGATGTATGATAGATAGGTCTATGAATGATTAGTGCTTTATGATGTGAATTAATGTTAGATCTAAACTTATGCTAAGTGCTTAGAAGTGTTTGATCTGTTTATCACAACGTTGTTCTGTATTTAGGGTTAATCTGTGAAGTGAATAAGAATCATAACTGAATGCATATTATTGACTAAGTGCTCTATTGGAGTGTGTAATCATATATCTGTGTCCCAGCTAGGTTGTAGACACTTGAGTCCTGCAACCCCCCTGCCTCTACCTCGGGTGAGATTTCATCTGCTTCGCAGATGTTGCCGAAAGGGCCAGTAGTTAGGGTTTTGTTGGTGCGTTGTTGAAGAATTGAACCCTGGGTATGCCCCTGTGACAACAAGTAACCACTCACATAATCAGATCAAAGGTCAACACACTGATTTTTTCTCGTGGTAAAACCCCTACGGGGAAATATCCATAGCCCCAGCCAACGCGGCCACTTGGAGCAGTTTATTAATGCAAAAGAAAAAGATTACAGAGAGATTTTACAACACCATCATCTACTTGAACTGTTCCAGATCCTACAAGACTAAGAGATCTATCATCACCAACAAATATTTTCTTGGTGTTACATTCATTTAGAGCAGAATATATGTCTTTATCTTTAGCCATATGATAGGATGCTCCAGAATCAATAAGCCACTCATCAAAATAAGAAGTAGAAGTTGTATTGAAGGAGAAACCAGAAGTGGAAAGTGCATGTCCATGAGAAGAAGAAGAATAAGTAGAATCAATACTGATGTTTTACTTCTTCATTGTTTCTTCTAAAGCTGCCATCTTCTTAAAACATTTGGACTCATCATGACCATCTTTATCACAAAAGTTGCAATGTCTGTCAGTCTTCTTATTTTTATATTTTGCTCCTTTTTCACCATTAGGAGCTGAAGCTGTCTGAGCGGGTTTGGGACCCTTATGTTTCTTGTTGTTGTAGAAAGGATGTTGCTTCTTGGGATATTTGGGTTTATCTTTCTGCTGGGTAACTAAGGCTTTGATGGAGGTACTTGCAGTGCTAACACTCCAAGTTGTACAATCTTATCTCCCTCTTTAATCAAAGCAACACAAAAGGACTCAATGGTGGGTTTTTATAAGCTTTCCCTAGAGCCTCTCTTATGGCATTAAAGGTAGATACAAACACATAATATACACTACCTAGCTTAGAAAGAATAAGATAGATGCAACACTCTTCCTCCAGTTTTATCTCACATTCTTCACAGAAAATTTTGAATGTTTTAAACTTAGATAGATAGTCTCCAAGGCAAGAAAAATCACTTGGACTCAATGTCGGTACTTGATTTTCTAACTGTCGTGCTTGAATAATATCGAGTTTACCAAACACATATTCAATCTTTTCCCAAGCTTCTTCGATGTCATCAATTTCTTTAAGGTTGAACCTTAAATCAGGAGAGATGGACATTATGATTAGTCCACGTTCTTCGTCACTCCTATTAGCCCATTTGGCTTTCTTATCATCATCAGTGGGTGTTTTTTCCTTTCCCAAGGTAATCTGATACAAGCCTTTACTTCTTAATAAATCTTCCATATAAGATTTCCATTGGAAGTAATCGATGCTAGTAAGAAAGACATTACTTGTAGAAGCCATATTAAATATGCAGATAATATGGATTTAAAAACTGAAACTGATGATCTGGATGGAAAGAGATCAAAAAGTTATGCAGTTTTAAAAAAAACAGCACTGAAAACAGACTTCGGATGTGAGAGTTATGCCCTTTTAAAAAAAGGCATAAACGATAACCAAATGACCACGTGATAGTGTAAGTTGCTTTATGAAGTGACCCGCTTTTATAAAGAGAAGTGGGGATCATTTTTACAATGAAGTTATTTTATAACAGAAAGCTGCATGCAAAATAAATAACTCTAAAATAAAATAATAAAGCTACTTATAGTGATTCACTTTTATACTTGAAGTGAAATACACTTTACAATTTTAACATGAAATTTTTCAAAAAAAATAACAAAAGAGAGACTTGAACTCAAGACCTCTTATTTAATAAGGCAACTTTTAACCAAATGATCTAGCAAAAAATATTGTAATGTTCAGAAGGAGGATTGAGGGGGTTGTTGTTGTTGTTGACGGCCTTGGAGAGCATGCTAAAAAAAACGTATTTTCACACAAGAAAAAAATTTTGCTTCTCGATGACAACAAGGGTTAGATCTTGGTTAGCTTACCCAGAAGATGCACTTTTTATTATATGTTTCTGATTTGTCGAGATCGCACAGGGCGCAGGGAAAAGAGCATACGCAGATCTAAAAGAATAGCAACCCAGAAATAAATAATACAAAACCGAAATAAAACCAAAATATTACTCTGCAAAATTTTTAAAATGTGTGTTCAAGTTTTATACCTCTGGATCTAACTGTAATGGTTGTATCTTGGGCAAACATAAACCTTTTCGAATAAAACGAAAAGTGTTCCTGAATGAAACGAGTTCTCCAGACACAATGGAACAGTCCTCTTAACCCATAAATGTATGGAAATGACAGAAAATGGAGATGATGAAACTCGACTTCATGATCTCGATCTACAACAGGAGCAGGTCTTCAAATAGGCTCTAATACCATGTTCGATAACACAGGTATTCCAGCAGAGGACGAACACCTTCAGTAACCACTCACATAACCAGATTAAAGATCAACACACCGATGTTTTCACGTGGTAAAACCCCTACAGGTAACATCCACGACCTCAGTCAATGCGACCACTTGGATTAGTTTATTAATGCAAACGAAAAATATTACAAAGAGATTTTACAAGAGAGTTTCTCACAATCGATCATCGACAAATGTCCCTCCATGCTCTTTAAATAGAGATCATGGACCAATCGAGTGATAAGTTATAGATCAATGGTTGTTAAGATCGAGGAGAGTATGAACCGTCGGATCACTCTATGTCGGGAATATATCGTGACCGTCAGATGTCCTAACTACAAATGCATACTAATGCATACTAAAGAAACACACTTTTACCTAACGACACATTAGACCAAGTAGTTCTTAACTAACTCCTAAGTGTCTAAATATCCTAACATTTTTGTAATGCATCAAGAAACTATATATGTGTGTGTGTAAAAGGGTTTCTTATTGGTTTCTTAGAGTATTTGCATTAAACAAAATTGGACCATAATGACTTAAAATTTAAATAAATTTTGTAATGCATCAAGAAACTGTGTGTGTATTTTATTATTTTAAAGTTGTAATCAAAAACTAATGCAATGGAAAATTTGAACATGTTAAATGTAATTTATTATGAATGTGTAATGATGGAAATGAAAAAGCATAAATTTCATGTCGAACATAGGCATGAACCTTAGAAAAGCATTTCAACATAAAGACATTTAAGCACAATTTTAAGCCAAACCATGGGAATTGATGCAGTAGATCAATGATGATCTAGTGTAGACTCATGACATAGAGGCAATTACTAGAGGCGTAATTGGGTCAAATTTGATCAGTGACCTAGTAAAACTTGATCACCAATTTGGGCACCAACATAACCTTTAAGACATGAATTGGATTAATGAATTTGACCTAGATAAAGTGTTTTTTGGCAACTAACAAATAAGTCAAATCTTACCATCGATCCATGCATTTATTTATAGAGTGTGACCTCTCTTAGTTCACGTCAATCATATAAATCAACAAGTTAATAATTGAGAGGATTATCAATCTATGTTAAGTGGGAGATATTTTTATCAATAAGCCATAGAACTATAAAGAGTTTATGTGTGAGCCTAAGAGCTACAAAAAATTTGTATTTGTGGGCCATTGAGCCATAAAATCTGAGATCTTATGCCATTGAAGGAAAACTTGTACTTTATTGTAATCATATTGTGCATTTATTGTTTTAGTTAACCAAGTTAGATTTTCTACAAATCCCTAATTACCTATGTATATTTTGTGATGAATTATTAATTATTGATCCATATGAGTACATGTTTATCTAAGATATTTTATACTCCTTGTAGTATTTGAAACCTTATTTTTTTTCCTAGGAGAACCTTTGCGAAAAAAAACCTTTGAGTACTTCCATGTGATCTATGGATGGTAAATATCATAAATTGTATGCACTAATTACAATGCCCAACCCCAAGGGAATCGAGAGAGTCGAACCCATGACCTCCCAACTCTTAGAGATTCCATGTCTAGCACTAAGTCAAATCGAGTTGACCCTCAAGGCTTAGCATTGAATCTTTGTTTCTTAGTTTCTTAGATCAATGACATTATTATGATTCAATTTACTCTAAAAAAAGAGTGTTTTGGATTACTATGGTAGAAATAATGACCTTCATGAGGAAAATTAAGTGTGTTTTGTTGATTTTAGTGAACCTTAAAGCACATTGATATTAGAGCTAATAATAATTGGATGGATTTATCAAAATGTGCAACATGCTAGTACACTTTTGCCTCTAAAATTTTGGTGTACCAACACTAAAAGTAGGAGCTCAAATATGCAGGTTGTTGGGTTGAATCTATTCATATATGAGATATTAGAAATATGCTCAATGACAAGTAGATTATAAACTCCAGATGGTACCTTCTTACCTAAACTCCCCTTGCTATAAATATGTTTCTTACTCCCTTTTGAATTCTCAATGTCTTGATGGCATGGATAAATCTCAAAACGGATTTTTGAAACTTAAAACCAAGTATTGTATTTTAGATCTTTGAAATTTATTACATGGTTTCAAAACCATGTTTAATTTTAGAAATTGGTATATGATATCAAAGTTGAGGTTTCTTTAATCTTAGAGTTGATTGTTGAACTCAAAGTTGAGTTTGTTCAAACTTGGAATATTGACAAAGTTGTATTCAATTATGTATAGATTCTTTGAACAAGAGGTGATGGCATCATCTTCAAACATTTTTCTTCCTAACATTAAACTAGACAATAAGAGCTACTCCATCTAAAAATTGTATATTTAAAATGTTTTTATAAAGCAAAATCTTTTAAAGCTTGTGGAGGGTAAACTACTCGCATTAATACAATAAAACTACTTAAAATTTAAACACAAGATAAAGATGCATAATGAATAACAAAGTAAATAGTGGTTGATCATATTATTCATTATATTTATATAGTTTGAACAATGCATGGTGACAACTTCACAAAGGCAATGCATCAAAAGTATTATTTTGAGACAAATAGGACCAATACATGAAACAAAAACAACTAGAATAGCACCATCATCAATCTCCAAAAGATTACATAGATGGATACAATGCACTCAAAGCTCATTTCTTCATGAAATAAGAGGAAATGAATCTTGTACTAAGTACTTGAGCATACTAAACTAATCAAAACTTGGAAAATACCACTTGTAATGTCACAAGTTCGTTTAAGTTGTCCAAAACATGCAGAAAGCAATACTCTATAGTACCCTAAACATTTAGGGGCATAATAATAATTGATCACATTATTGTTTATGCTTCACCTTCAATATAAAATTTTATTACATAGCTATTTTTTATTTCATTTAAAATTAAAATACTAAAGAGTTTTAGTTATCATTAGTTTTAATTATCATAATAGAAAATTATGTTTAATATTTTACAAGACATATTATAATATTAAAAATATAATTTATATAATGATAATCTAATTTAATTTTAAGGTGATACCTTATATTCTTTAGATTTAAATATGTAATATTCGAGGAAACATATATTTTTAATTATTAGGCTCAATCAAATTGTAATTTGGATAACAAAAGAAAAAGATCACGTGCAACTAATTAACAAAAAAATGAAAAATTATTTGATAAATATTTTTTGTTAAATTGAGAAATAAAAAACCATATATAATAATGAAATTTATAATCAATATAAAACTGTAAGAAAGTTTTTAATTATTAAAATGTATAGTTTATATATGGTTAAAAACACACAAGTTCAAATCTAAAGGGGATAGGGTATGTATATCTCCTTAGACTTTACTAGTCAAATAATTAGAGTAGGAGATCTCATACACCAATTTGGTGTATGGCTTAAACATGACCTTAAAAATAAATTATATTATATTATAATTGTATTATAATTAATAAAATATTAAAAAATATATTTATATTTAAATTTTGATAGTATTTCATGTGATCTGATAGTATATTGAAAAACTTGAAAGACAAAGGACATATTGTTACAGGTGATCTGTAAAGACGGCTGTACTGAATATTCAACTGTGTAATAAATATTTTTAGTTGTATTTTGATTGGGTGGAAAGAACAGTTTTATTGTCCAATTCTGTCATATAAATTTTTATGAAATCACATTTTTTTTATTTAAATTGTATTTTTAAATGTAAAAATAAAAGTGTACAGAATTAACCATTCAAATATGAAAATCCAATAATTTTTCACCTAATTTCAGAGAAATATCCCCACAAAATATCACAAAAAAAA
>SNQJ01S0129149.1:59450-72307 GCA_010110895.2 Picea sitchensis
TCCCTCAGCATCTCTCAGGAGATGATCGATGACGTATAAGAGATGATATTTTGCATCGTTGCTTGACTCACAAAGAGGCCGAGCCTGTCCTGAACGATTGCCATAGTGGGGCTTTTGGTGGTCATCTATCCGGGCTTGCAACAACCCAAAAAATTTTGCGAGCCAATTATTTCTGGCCTACTATATTTAAGGATTGTATTGAAGCACCACCCCTGCCAGGTGGTCACTCGAAAAATGTGCTCGCATCCAATGCCTCTTCACCCAGTCACTATCGTCGGTCCCTTCACTAAGTGGGGGGTGGACTTAGTCAATTGCAACACAACTTCGGTTGTGGGGCATCAACACATTATCGTGGTTGTCGACTACTTTACTAAGTGGGTCAAGGCCATGCCTACAGTTAAATCCAATGGGAAGACTACAACCTTCTTCATATTCAATCAGATTATCGCCCGGTTCGGTATCTCGAGTGAGATTGTCATTGACCATGGCAGTCACTTTCAGAATTAGATGATGGAAGAAATAGAAGCTAAACTGGGGTTTAAGAATGGTCACTCTTCTCCTTATTATCCCCAAGAAAATGGGCAAGTAGAGGCCATCAACAAATCTCTCAAGACCATTTTGCAAAAAATTGTCAATCAGAGTAAGTCTGACTGGAACATCATGCTATATCCTACACTCTGGGCATACCGAACCTCGGTCAAGACTACCACCGAATTTTTCTCATTCCATTTAGTACATGGTGTGGAGTCGATATTACCCATTGAATGTGAAATCCCTTCTCTTAAGTTGGCAGTTATGCTCCTACCTGACACTTCTGATCTCGAACGACGCCTTGTACACCTAGAGAGTCTTTATGAGTAGCATCGAGATGCCTCTACGGCTATCGAAGTGAACAAACGACGTGTCAAGGTCCAGTACAATAAGTCTATTTTTCCTCGGTTGTACATTGAGGGTGACTTGGTCCTCTTGTATGATCAAGCCAAAGAACAGTCAGGAACAGGAAATTTTAAACCCTAGTGGCATGGTCCTTACATCGTGTGATGTGTGCTAAAAAAGGAGCCTATGAGTTAGAATATTACGAAGGGAATAAGTTGGTCGAGCCCAGAAATGGTCTCTACTTGAAAAGATACTATGCTTGAGCCCCGGTCTTAGGCAAAACTCTTTGTATACTAATGTAATTTAGAGTATATATCTCTTTTTTTCGTCTTCGGGTTGCTTATCGAGTTTTCACTTGGTTGACAGATGTCAACGGAGTCATCAGTATACTTAGAATTCACAGATGGGGCTAGTTGTCACACACGGAACTTGGCTTCGGCCACTTGGGTGATTTATTCACCCGAGGGTCTACCGGTGTCTTCAGGAGGCGTATGCCTAGGGCCCTCCACGAATAATGTGGTCGAATATAGTGTTGTTATAGAACTTTTACATGATGCTATCTCACATGGCATTCATTCGTTAGAAGTTCGCCTGGATTCCCAGTTAGTAGTACGTCATTTGAATGACCGTTACTGCATGCATGATCCTACTTTACTCCGACGATTCCTATGGGTACGTCTTTTAGAACGACAATTTGATTTTATTACATATTATCATATTCCTAGGAGTTCTAATTATGTATCTGATGTTTATGCTAACGATGTTTTAGATTGACATTTGTCACATATTTAAAAGCAAAGAAAACATCCAGTCAATGCACACATTGTAAAATATAAGTAAAGTCGAAGATCCCTTTTATATATTTCAAAAAATATGGTGTTTATAGTACAAAATGGGGCTAACACCCTCATATACATATACAGTCGGTATCATAATATCCCACAACATCTACGCCTGTGGCGCCGGATGTGTGTCATGGTAACAAACCATGGCATTTGCGAGACATTGAAAGAGTCGTACCCATGCCCTAGGTACACCAACCACTTGTCGTTGCATGGCTTCAGGCAGATCCTCTAGCTGAACCATGGGTATCCTGTGTGTCACACGCGACAGGTTTCCCTGCACATGTTGTAGCACCCTCTCGAATTCTCCTCCCGCTGCTTCATCTCCTTGATTCCTCCATCGATGTCGAAGGAAACCCTCTGGTCGCCGTGGACCCACATCTGCGACACACAAATTTCTAGTCAATACTTAAACACCATTCAAAAAAAAAATTGTCCTAATTATACAAAAATACAAAAAAATGAAATATGTAAAAACATTTTGACATACCTATGTCACCATAAGAGGCTCCTGGTGGAAGTGGCATGTCTGGATATCCTCTGAAGTCGATCCCCTCATAGGGATAGTCATGCAGAGCGATGACCTGTCACCGCGACTAGTAGAAAAAGTCCTCATTGTAGGGTGTTGACACCCTACCTCCTCCCTGTCACATCATCACCTTGGTCCACCATGCCATGGCTGGATCGCGAGGTCCTCTCAGAAGAATCTCAACTCTAGGTCCCAAACCTAGAACCCGCTCGAAAAAGAAGTCGCATAAGATGGAGGCAAAACTGAAATTCATTTCCCCACCATGTTTACACTCCGTCAATTGGCTCTTCATATTGGCCAGTAGTGAGGTGCACCAGTCGTACACCATTCATCTCACACACTTCACTGCATAAAACATGAGCTGCCTCGATGCCGAGTGCAACGAAGCCGAACCTGTGATCCTGGTCAAAATTAGGACAATGATCTTCAGATTGAGGCTGTTTATTGCCCGGATGAGGACTTGACTCCCAACCTTAGGGGTCCCATCTACACAATAGACATCGGTATATTATTCTATCTTCATCCCACTTCCTGCCCCCCGACGCGATAAATCGGTCAGAAAATAGATGCCCTCCACTTCAATTCTCAATGGTTTCCCATCGAGATTGAAGCTCTCGCTATTAGGGTCCTAGTAACCCACCTACATCTCCAACAACCTCGCCTGGGCTCTCATCCCTTTGAGCACCCAGAACTTATACAAACCACATCACTTTAAGGCTATTTGGGCCCTCAGATCTCAATCTACAGCAGCATCAACTTCTTCATGTTCCCTTTCTCGCCATTCAAGCACCATCCTATAAAAAACAAACAAAATTTTGAGTTAGAACCCTCTCTTTTGGTCATTTGTGTGTCGATACATGGCTTATTGTGCACACAGTCACGTGTAGGGCTCAATATATGCGTCCTGTAGTTAATACAGGCGCATATACCTCGTCATATACACGACCTAATCACAGGCAGCTCGCGTACACCAAAAACTCTACTTTGCGCTTTAAATAACTAAACATTTAACACCTAATTCAAAAATGTAATCCATTGAAATTAAAGAGAAATAGATAAAGAATTACCTGATCTAGACGGCTCATGATTTCGTTGTCAGATGCTCTCGCAATCGTCGTTTGAATCTTGGAGGTAATTTGGTCCAATTTGCACTAATTGGGTTAAAAATCAAAATGGTATAGTAATTTTTTATTTTATTACTATTTATAAATTATTTTTACCCACTTTCTATAGTTTAAACCATTTTTTGCACCTAATGGACTAATACCAAAGTGGATCGAGTTGGTTTTTGTAGTTTTAACCTAGGGTTCTTGCAGATTTCAGTACTTTGACGACCGTTTGTCACTTTGGGAAGGTATATTCATTACCCAGCATATAATATAGGTATCCATGCCATTATGCATTTTCGTATTATCCTATGACTGACGCTCTGTATGCCCTAGGTACAAACCCATTTGTTGTGACACAGAACCTTCCATCTACTGTAAAATTGTGTCGTTATCAAGTGGTAGAGACTTACCAAACATGGGTGCCCTTGTTAGATCCCCTATTGCATTTGGTGCCCATGCAGAGATTTTTTCATCGGAACCGGAAGTCCCTCTCAATTTGTACTTGACTTTATGTTGAGCCTCATTTCTCATTCATAAACATGCGACCTTTTACCCTGTGGACTCCCAAACGAGTTAATTTAAGCTCTTTTCCATCTCCTCTTTAAAAAAGCGAAAATATTGTTGAGTGATTTGTACCTTTCACACTCGTTAAATTGGATTTGAAATATTATGAGTCTTAGTTAAGCTCTTTTCCGACTCGTTACCAAAAATAGAAAAGATCGCCGAGTGAACTTGTCATTTTCACACTCGTAAATTAGATTTGAAAAGACGTCTACTTGGCACAAGTTTATCCTTTTTTACACCAAGTAGACTAAAAAAGATAAAAAAGAACATTTTTTGGCGTTAAGTTGTGATTGCATCTCATTCCCCTGCTTGCAGTATTGAGCCTATAGTCGGTTCTCGCTTTGCGTTATAAACCAGTTGTCTCAGCAGTTTTGCATCTTCAACCAAGCGGAGCCTTGTTTATATCATTCGCAATTTGACACCCTATACCTAGGAGGGAACATCCCCCGAGTGTCCATCTCCCGCATGCACTTCCTTGCATTGAGCATAGGTACATTCCACTGCTGGAACTAGTTTTTCTTACTTGTGACACTCGTTTCCTCCTCTGTATCATAGCATTTGTTTGTTATGAAAACACAAAAAAAGACAGGCGGGAATGGAGTACTATATTATATTTGGCAGCAGTCGTGTCGCCTTTGAACAGAGCATAAATTCATTTGAGTCCATTCCTCATAATTTTGGGATTAGCACGACCTTAGCAAGTTGAACTCGTTACAGAGCCTTCTCTACCGATTGGTTACTCTTCCAATCCCTACAGAGAACTTCATTGATGCCTCTTGCATCTCATGGTTTTATCTTTGGGTCTATGTTGCCAGAGTTCACCATATGTCTCATGCTCTTGTTAAAAGGAAGTCTATCAACCTATGTCATTCACTCCTCAGAGCTCTTGACTTTGCATGTCGTCCATACCCTCATTTTGTCTCAGAATCACATTATACTTTAGTCCTATCATGCACCCTGGTCCTACTTTCATCATTGGTAGGTAACCTTGAACCCAACAGTCGACATTTCATCATTGGTTGTTGACTGGGTGGTTTCTCTTATGTTCGACAACAAGACATTTATTCACACATTAGGATCTGTGCACTGTCTTGGATGCCATTAGCCTTATTGGTGGTTTCCTCACCTTTGTCAGCAGTTTTCATCATTGGTTGTTATTCAAAGGGTCTTTTTCATGTACCGCTTGCACTTTGCACACGCGAAAGACACACAAGGTCATTGTTTCGTGAACTTGTTCTTCGTCTGATTCCCAACTTTGTACCTTGTGATGACTGATGAGAGATGCCTTAATGATCTCCTTTCAGCGAGTGTCTTTCCATCGACATCAACCTATTATCTAGAAACGAGATCTAGAGTATTATGAGTACCTTGAGGTTTGCAGTCATTAGTGGCAGGATCTCTCGCCATCGACAGTTGGGAATACATCAATGTCTTCTAATCGATGGATTCTTCATGTGTTTGACGCCAACTCCTCTATTTACACTTGTAAGAATGTACTTGGTGCCTTGATACCTACTTTAATTATTGGTAGGTTGTCTCACGTTTGCTAACGGTATACATCAATGACCGATAATCAAACGATGTCTCATTATGTTCGACCTCAACTCGTTTATTCACATGATGTAGACTTTCACCTTTGGCAAATTATGTAGAAGACTTGAAGACACCATTATGTGGCCGCAACTTTCCTAAGTTGTTGCTTCCTTTTCATTGGACCAGTACCTATATGACTTCAATGATCATGGGAGATCAGATTGTACTCCATGGTATACAGATATCTTCAGATTGATTTTGAGACTGGTTTTACTGGGTCTTGTTCGTGACTATGACAACTATTGGCGTGTAACCGCATTTGTATTTGCCTATTTTATGGCCATGAACACTTGTTTGGTATATTTTTCACATGGATCTACAATATATTCTTAGCAGCCATGTATGCAAAGTCAATACAGAATGTAATGATCAATCGAGTTTGTTCAGTTGGTTCTCTACCACTCCACTTCTAGGTTATTTATAATGTATTTCGACCATCGCATATACTCCTCCAACCTCACACATTAGGGGGCATCTGTTAGAACAATATTTGTCTCACCCTATGCAATATTGAAGAGAGGGCCTTACTCAATTTCCCTATGTAGACTTACTTTCCCTGATTAATGAATCCAGAGACAAAAATAAATATTTTTCCACTTGTACGCACCTTGCAAGTTATACAACATGTGTATACGTTGGCTGCTCCACTACAGCTCGCATACATCGGGATTTGTGCCAGAAAATTAAAAATAAATGTCGGGTTTCCATGTCACGATAGAAGATCTTTGATCCTTGGCCTTCCATATACTGGAAACATTCTGACTCGACCCTTTAGTTTCATTTTGAAGGCTATAAAGAATCCAATTCTGAGCTATGGAAAAGGAGAGAGAATTCAACTTTGAGAGAAAAGTTACTCTAGAGAAATTATTACTTCATTATTGAGTCTACATCCCTTTGTCCTTTAAGTCTGAACACAATGTTCATCTCCCAAGCTCTTTCCTTATTGATGGAGAACCTTTTTGTCTCCCTTATATGAGCTTGCCTTTTGTGGAGGATTGAAGTGGTGGAGGCCCAGTTGGAAGGAACTCGGTTTCTCGGTTCCGAACTGTGATGATATGGAAGTATGTAATGTTTTCACTTCTACTGATAATTTATTAATAGAAATACTCATTTCCCATCTAATTGATATCTTGCAAATATATGTATTGGGCTTGTTTATTTTGAATATTAATGGATTATGCTATCTAATGTGCTAACATGTTATATTATCACTATATGCTTGCTTTGCTTGTTTGTTGAGAACTTGTTGCAGGTATAAAGTTTTGGGTCAAAGTGCTCAACGGTGGACATCATCAAACGTTTGTACGAGGTAGGTCTCTTTCTTACCTCTTTTGCACATTAGTTTATATAGCATATGTTGGAATTGAGTCAATTTCTACAGTCACTCCTGTCTATTATGGTTCACCCTAGCCATAGAGAGATTTTCCTCGTAACAGACTTTTATAGCATAAAAATATAAAAATGAATACTATACTGAAAATGCCTATAGGAAATACTAGGCAATGAGTGAAACATGACTTTGGTGGGGGATTTTATTGAAGTTGATGTTTTAGATGTTAGTGCTCTCTTCATTGCTTTGTTCTTGTAGAATTCATTGAATTACTAAGGGTAATTACATGGAAGTCATTTCTTTTGTAAACCGTAAGTTTCAACTTTATATTACATTACATTGTGCACTACATTGTGTAGAGATTTTTTTAGTTTGTTACAAAATACATCTCTTGTCACTTGAAATATTAATTGGTTGGAAAATACACCTCTTCTCACTTGAGATCTTAATTTGTTGGAAAATACACCTCTTGTCACTTAAAAATTATTTCACTAGTTTTTATTTCAATTTTAATTTTTAAATTCAATTTAGATCTCAATTTGTTTAGTTTCTAAGTTGTTGAATAATGTTTATTTAATGCCTATTTACCCTACCATTTACCCTACCTGATTTTTAATCACAAAACATAAGTGGTTGTATAATGATGTTTTTTTAATCACAAAACAGAAGTGAGTGGCCAAGATTCATTTAAATGAAAATATAATCACCACCACTCATTAATGGAAACGACACGTTGAGGATCTTAATATGTTTACAGATGTCAGCTGATTTCTGAGGTTATGCTTCGTGGTTCTATCACAAGATTAACAATTGCATGCTTAGAATGTCTCAACAATAATGTTAATGGTTTCAAAATATCTTCTTCTGGTTGTTTCAACATTAAAACTTGGATGTTCTAAGATGTCGTTGAACTTCTCATCACTCAGAGAAGATTGTTGGTGCAACACTATGAATTTCTGGTCGGGAGGTTGGGGCTCAACCTAGAAAAGGACCACTTTCAGATCTTCCAGATCAACTATAATACAATGGGAGCCTTTTTTGCAATTGTCAACAGTGAGCTGGCCATGGAAAATCTCAGTTATGAAATAAAGTATCCCAACCTTAAAAAAGATGATGCAATGATCATGTACATGAACACTAAGTTGCTAGGGACAGAGATATATGGATTGTAAAAGGTGAGTATTTGCCAGTTGATCACTTTTGTTGAACTGGGTTTGCACACGATCATAAATAAAGAAAACGGTTGGTCAATCAATTTTTAAGACACTATATCATTTCATTCCCATAGGCATATCAAAGGATTCTTCTTCCTTTGTGACTACAACAAAGAACCTTTAGATGTGATCCTTCAAATGTTTTGCAACAAATCATGTTTATTAGAACACTCTCATTGAATTCATGCACTAGATTGTTATGTTTGTTACAAAGAAAAAAACTCTATTACGAAGACTATTAAGTGCATTTAGAAAATTGGATTGAGTTTTTAAATTTATTTACTTATTTTTTTTTATTTTTTTATTTTTTTTATTCTGCTCAAGCAACACAATCCATAAAAAGTGAACCAGAGAAAGTGGATTACTTCACTAACAACAGGAGTGAATATGAGCACCTGAATGAGGAACTGTACTATGTGTAAAGTGAAAAGAGTGAAGGAGGCAATGTATACCTTAAATAAAATGTGTCAATGAGGCATTTGGGTAAATCCCGATATGTGTAACAAAATCCTGCATCTGTGTATAAACTCAAATGCTTTGATTGAGAGGAAGCAAGTGTATGCAGAGATGGTTGAAGCTGGGAATAAGCCATATATCTCTTTGGGAAATCATCTCGTAGATATATTTGTCGAAAAAAAATTAGTTTTGCAGATGCACACCAAGTGTTTTATATAAAAATTGTATAAAAACTGGGAGCATACATTTATCTTTCGAATCAAACCTCAGTGTCATTTTTTTAAAGCTTCACAAACCCTATCGGAAAAAAAAATCTCTAAAACTTGATTGAACACTCAGAAAGTATTTGACATAATGTCTACCAATACGTTGGCGTTTTCGTCTGCAGGAGGAGGAGGAGGAGTTACTGTGTCTCTGCAGAAAAGTGCTCGAAATAGACCCTCTGCTCTCGGCATGCAAAACACCTTGGTAACGGATCAAAATGTCACAGGAAAGACCTTTATCTATTATATATTGGAAGGCGTAGTCCATAAGCCCTCAGTTGCAACCCGCATTCTCTTTACTGCAATCAACCAACTATTGCTATGATAAAGAAACCAACTTCCATGTTTTGATATAGTTTATGCCCTCTACGGAAGCTATAGTTGAAAATTCCTGGAACAACTTCCTACAAGACCAAAAAGCACCCAATATATCAACAACAATACAATATATCCGTGAGAAAATTGACAGCCAAGGTCATTATCGTGGATGTTGTCTCATATCCAGCAACCAGTAGAGACAAGAGCAGATCAATTATCTGATCATCCAAGAGACCATCAGATGTAGTAGTGCTATTTTCATTTAGAAGTGTTGCTAACATGTCATAGTGATAGTTTCTCTCATAATCTCGTCTTCGTTTTAGTACCAGTCTCAACTCTTCTGCAACTTTGGCCTTGGCCTGAATGCACACAAGTCAGAATTATACTAAGTGCTTATTGATCCCATTCTGATTGCTATATAAATATTGAATAAATTGATACCTCTATTGACTTCTATATAAATAAAAACTTAACAAGTAAGACATGAAGGAAACATACCGGGACATTCTGGTGTCCACAAATGGTTCTGGATTTGATGTTTTGTATGTTGCAATTAGTTGAAGAGTCTCTCCTAACAAAGGCCATCCCATGCTTCCAGGAGGCAATCCTTTTCTAGTTCTCCTACCCTTGCCAAAAACCCATTGCAGAAACAACACAAGGAAATCCAATACTGCACTAATTGCCCATAAAGTTGCTCCCTCTAACTTCGGTTGATCTTCCATCGCATGTAATGATCAGGGAAACATAGGACCAGAGGCTCAATATAGGACCTGCAATGACAGAAGCTTGTCATGTCCAGTGTCATGTAAAGCAACATAGTACAAATTTTGATTCTGATTTATAACTCTACAACATATTCTTTCAAGAAGACTGGTTCTAGTACCCCTGAATCCCCATTAGAAGAATTTGGACCATTTTTTAGGCTCTTATGCTAAAAGTCTAGTACCCAAACTTCCATTAGAAGATTCTGGGTCAGTTTTCACAGACTGTTATGTTAAATGTCTAGTACCCAAGTCCCCATTATAGGATTTTCGGCTATTTTTCATAGAATGTTATGCTAGAATGCCCATTCGAAGAATTTGGGAAATATATCATAAGTAATAGAAAAATCAACATTTTTGGCCATCTCAATTATTTTCATTGGGTTATGGCCAATCTTCTTCAAACTTCTATCACCAAACTCTGCTTCAAAGTTGAACAACAAATCAATGATCCTTAAATCAAGGTCATCATTATACAACATCGTGGAAGAAAATAACTAATAACCAGATCATTTTGTTGCTACAGAAAAAAATATTCAAGTTCATAGTTATACAACATCATGGAAGAAAACAACCAATAACAGGATTATTCTGTTGCTACATAAAAGAACAGGAAAAAGAAAAGACTAAACAATCTGGGTACATATCTATGTTGCATTAACCACAGTGAATCTTTGTGTTGTTTGGAAGGTTGCAGGAGTCATAGCTTCATTGTCTTCTTACGTATTTTGGTTTACATTCTTAACGTTGTTGTTGCTACACAATCAATCAAGACGTCTGAAATGAGCCATACAGAGTGCCAAACTGTAGTGTATAAACAAATATGTTTGTAATTACTACAGAGAGACAAAAAAAAAAGGAATTCGAAAGAGACAACAACAATATTGATATCCGTTTGACCTACCACTTACTATAGAAACAATGCTCTTGGTGTGTTCCCGTCAATTATCACTAGTGGATTTAATCTGATTTCCCTGGGTGTAGAATGGTCCAGAAAATTTACTTGTTATCTTTTCATAAAATAAGGAGTGGTTTATTTTCTTACAAAGTTTCCCAGGGTAAGTGACTAAACTAGTGTTAGTTCTTCCTTTCACGAGTTCATAAAGGGTATGAATAAAGCATACACAACGGATAACTTGTTAAATCATGGGTTCTTTTTGTTAGCTTTTGCTATGTTTAACTGGGAGGCACCACAAGGTCGTGACCTAAGCCAACTGGAGTACTACTTGGTATCCATAGTTTGAAAGCCTTGGAGATACCGCAAGGACCATGAAAAAATACAACAAAATGATCGATCCTTCAAGGATGCTTTCTTTCTGAAGGAATAGATTGTTGACGAACCCCGTAAAGCAGCTCCTGTCCATACGGTGCAGGTAGGTTATGTATGTTTGTATGCTTCTTGTCCATGCTCTTTCTATGTCCTTCACGTTGACTAAGACCAATTTGATTAAGACCCATTTTACTAAGACCCCACCAATGATTCCATGCTCCTTAATTCCTGGTCAACTAGTTGTTTTGCCTGGGTATAGATCTATGTGTCCCTGGGTATAGAATGGTCCAGAAAATTTACTTGTTATCTTTTCATAAAATAAGGAGTGGTTTATTTTCTTACAGAGTTTCCCAGGCTTGTGGAATGCGCCGGTTAAAACTACAGCCTGTCAAAATTCTAAGACATGCTAGAAATTAGATGATAGTCAACAATATGAAATTAGCAGATTGTCAACAATCTGAAGAAATGCCAACGTTTCAAACACGCGCTAATGACACGGTTCAAAATTCTTACAATATTTGAAGCTGTTGTAACTTTCCCAAACTACTTAGAATCGATCATGTCAAGCCTGGATTGTGTTGTGTGACACATCCTATGATGAAGGTTCTATCGGATCAATGCACGACAGGCTATCCACCATGCAGCAGCACAATGATTGGGAGGGCTGCTTTGCATCATATATTTATTATGGTGGATATCATGCATGGCATGGTGGATGTCCATTTTCCGATGTACAACCTACCGGTGACGGTGACCAGACTGCCTGAAAATCTCACCACCTGCAGAGCATTAAACAAGAGCGGATAGAACATCATGTTCTATTTGAATTTGAATCTGAGCGCGCCCTCATGCTCATCCATGCCATCGCCTTCACCTCATTCCCTCCATGTCATTCATGTTTCCACCATGAAATTTGAATTTCAAAATTTGAACTCTATCACGCTCTCCGAATGGCTCCTCACAGTAGCAGGGTACATGGCCAAATGGCTCCTCGCATCTTCAGCTCAATCTTCGACGGTCCGGTCCTGCAGCAGATGAAGAGGCGCTAAGTGTGGAAACATTTGTATCTTTGGAGGTGTTGCGGGTAGATAGATGTGTAAGTTGAAGAGCATACGGGGATCACATACACATCAAGTTGGGAATTAGGAGCCATTCTTTGTGGGTTGGTGATTATCAAGAGGGCTTATTCCTCACGCATAGCGTATGTTTTTAAAGGTTGAAGAAGGACAGCAAAGCAATCACCAGTGCATCCAAATGACTATATATTCAGCATCTTGCTGAATTCCGTTTCTTGTCTTTACATATTTTGTTTTACATTATGCAAGTAGTAATGTAATTGTGCATGAATCCAGTTGGGGTTATGTAAAATGCTGAGCTGGTGTATCAATGGGAGAATATGTATTCACAATGTATACCTTGAGAAATGTCTTTTTAAATATGATATGTAATTGGAGAAGATCTTTATTTTTGCCCAATGTATTTATATCTATAGTGGTGGATGATAAATCTTTTTTTGTGGTCTGTAATTCATACCTCATGTGTATTCACTTGTATATGTATACAAGCGATTTTCAATTCCTTATTTGCGGATATGCTAAATTGGGGATCTATAGATCTCTTCATATCCGCTGATATAGTGAGTTGTTTTGATCGCTTGGATCATCATAAGTTGTTGAGCGCAGTTGAATACTTCGTTAAGGATCCCCTTCTAGTGAATCTCATTCGTGGGTTT
>SNQJ01S0129151.1:7642-28414 GCA_010110895.2 Picea sitchensis
GATGGCAAACTTATATCAATGAAGATGACAGCCATAGACAAACTTATATTATTTTAATGCTTTAAGGTTACCATGGAGTTGACAGTTTTGGATTTTAAAACATTCATGAATATTAATGCAAACATAAAGGCTTTGGAGATGCTTTCTCTCACCTGCATTCCGCCTCAAATTTTGCTTTTCATGTTATGGTCTAGGGTTTTATCTTTTTTATGTTGAGGGTTTGTGAATATTAATAAAAAAACATTGGTTCTTGTTGATCATTTTACCCTCTATTCAGTGATTAAAAAAAAAAATAGGCTATTCATATATAAAAAAGGCTATTCACATATAAAAAAAGTTTGATGAATAAAAAAAATTGATATAAAAATATGAAAAATTTAACCCTAAAATTTATGAAGCATTTAACCCTAACCAAATCGTCTAGCTAACAAAATATCCTTTCCATGTTTAAGATGAGTACAATAAAGGATATATAGTTTGATCCAATCCAAACATATATTATGCATAAATGAATATCAATTATATTAAGGTTTAAGGTTAAATGGTTTAAATGGTTTAATTATATGCATTAAGGTGGTTTAGGCTAATAATTGGTAAGGATGCATTATTAATTAAAACCAATTAACCTTATTAAAATACATCTAATTAAAAAACAATGAACATATTTTAAAAAAAACTTTAAAAAAATTAAATATATCTTAAAAAAAATTAAAAAGGTTGCATCCAATTGTCATTAATGTTATGACAAATAGGTCGCATAATTCATCACAACAAAAATTGTTATATTGTGACGTTTTGTGTTGCATTTATATTGTGACCTTGTTATATTATTGATGAATGTTGCATTATACCTATTTGTTATATTGTGCCTTATTTGTTATATTTGTTATAATGTGTTGCATTGTGACCTATTTGTTATATTGTGCCTTATTTAATTAACATCGAAACACTACAATGTGACATAAACACAACAATTATTTCAATAATTCGCATAAATCCAATAGGTCGCATTAATTTAGATAAATGTAATTATTGAATTAAATTTTAAATCGAATTATGTCGAAATCCAATAGGTCGCATTCAATTGGATTAATGTTATTTAGATAAAACACCAACAGATAAATTGGGTTGTATCCCAATTAATATTATTGGTCGGCTATCACAGGTAAATTATCCCAGGTAAATTAAACCAATTTCGGCTATCAGAGGTAAAGATTATCCCAGGTAAATTAAACCATAAATGGTAAACCTAAATAATGATCGGTAAACCTAAATTGCAAACTAATGGCCAATGATCGGTAAATCTAAATTGCAAACTAATGACCAATGATCGGTAAACCTAAATTTCAAACTAATGGCCAATGATCGGTAAATATTATCCCAGGTAAATGATTGGTAAAACTAATTGCAAATTGTAAACCTAAAACCATTTTACAACATCGATCTATGTATAGTAATACATAAAATCTGGTGGTTTTGAATTGTCTGTTAAAACTCCATCTGGTGTATGGTTTAAGTAGATCTAATGTGAAGAATATATGTTTTTTTAGATGTTTAAAAAATATTATTGTTATTATCTGTTTAAATCATTCAACCGAATCCTAATCGAATGTTTTTAAGATATTACAATCTTACGATTTTGTTAAGATATAAGCCGAGGATTTGTTACAATTTTGTTAGGATACAAGCTAAGGAATTTTGGTTATTAAATGAATGCCTCTGTATCTATTTGAGGGAATGCTTAAACTGTGCATAAATATTGAGAATTTAATAATTTGATTTGCTATGAACATTTGATTCCAAAATTAAGGTTACAGTTCTCTTCGGTTATGATATTTACTCATATTGAATTCTGTGCTTCATCAATAGGGATTCAGTTTTTGGGAAATACCTATTACATTTGTTCTTAAATTTCAGAAATTTTATTTAGCAGTATCGCTTTTCTGTAGAAAAGTAAAAATCTCAATCTCAAAACTGCTTTTCCTTCTCTTTTCTATTCGTGGTTAAATTATTTCATTTCCGAATAATTCAAATTGAGGGCATGCTTTCATTGCAGGATAAATTAGATTGAGGGCATGAGGAAAATTAAAAAGTAAAACTCAAAGGTGCTGACAAATAAAATTAGAAATAGACATTGGTATCCTACTGTGGGATTTTGATTCCAGGAATTCCGATTTTTGGTTATTAAATGAACGCATCTGTATCTATTTGAGGGAATGCTTAAACTGTGCATAAATATTGAGAATTTAATAATTTGATTTGCTATGAACATTTGATTCCAAAATTAATTTTACGGTTCTCTTCGGTTATGATATTTACTCATATTGAATTCTGCGCTTCATCAATAGGGATTCAGTTTCTGGGAAATACCTATTACAGTTTTTCTTAAATTTCAGAAATTTTATTCAGCAGTATCGCTTTTCTGTAGAAAAGTAAAAATCTCAATCTCAAAATTGCTTTTCCTTCTCTTTTTCTATTCGTGGTTAAATTATTTCATTTCCGAATAATTCAAATTGAGGGCATGCTTTCATTGCAGGATAAATTAGATTGAGGGTGCGAGGAAAATTAAAAAGTAAAACTCAAAGGTGCCGACAAATAAAATTATAAATAGACATTGGTATCCTACTGTGGGATTTTGATTCTAGGATTCCAAGATTTTAGTGTGAACTCAGATTTTGAAAAGAAAAATCAACTTTGGAGATTATGCGGTTGTTATATCGGATTGCATGTATGCAATTGCAAATTTGACCCTTAATTGAGTTACAACTTTCAAGAAATATGGATCGGAAAACACACTCGTAGGAGAGAATCATAATGCCCATGGAGCCCGTGGAGATAATCATAATGCCCAGAACCGTAAACACAGTCGTAGGAAAACATTGTCATAGAAGAGAATCATAATGCCTAGATTTTGAACTCAGATTTTGAAAAGAAAAATCAACTTTGGAGATTATGCGGTTGTTATATCGGATTGCATGTATGCAATTACAAATTTGAACCTTAATTGAGTTACAACTTTCAAGAAATATGGATCGGAAAACACAGTCGTAGGAAAACACAGTCGTAGGAGAGAATCATAATGCCCATGGAGCCCGTGGAGAGAATCATAATGCCCAGAACCGTAAACACAGTTGTAGGAAAACACAGTCGTAGGAGAGAATCATAATGCCCAGATTTTGAACTCAGATTTTGAAAAGAAAAATCAACTTTGGAGATTATACGGTTGTTATATCGGATTGCATGTATGCAATTGCAAATTTGACCCTTAATTGAGTTACAACTTTCAAGAAATATGGATCAAAAAACACAGTCGTAGGAAAACACAGTCGTAGGAAAGCACAGTCGTAGGAGAGAATCATAATTCCCATGGAGCCCGTGGAGAGAATAATAATGCCCAGAACCATAAACATAGTCGTAGGAGAGAATTATAATTCCCATGGATCGGAAAACACAGTCGTAGGAGAGAATCATAATGCCCAGAACCATAAACAATAATTCAATATGGTGATTATGAAAGAAGTCAAGCTTGGGAAATTCAAATGGAATAAGAAATAAGACAACGATCCATAGAAAATGGCGTAGGCAGTTTATATTGTGCAGGTATAATTTTTTGAGTACATACCTATTCCAGAAAAAGCCGTCGAGTTAGATAATCAAATTCTCATGCAAGACTGATGTTGCCACCTTTGAGATGAGGGCGGAGATACTGAAGAGATCTACACATATACATTAGGAAAACATTAGCGTGAAAGTGGTTGTGTCTAACATGCATGTGGCTGTCAATAAATTTTAAACACTGTAATTCTTACATACCGATGATCCCCACTGTAATACCGACTACTTTGGCCAGAAATTTTGAGCACAGATCGCACTGTATTTCTTTACTGTAATCCTTCACTGCATGTGACTGAGTCTAAATAAAATACTTCAATTGGAAAACATGTACAATTCTTCACTGTAATCCTTCTTTTTGCTGCATGCGACTGAGTCTAAATAAAACACTTCAATTGGCAAACGTTTATAGAATGGGTGGGTTAGAGAATGCATATGGGTCGCTCAGAGAATGTGTGGCGGTTCAAGTCGCGCGTGCATGCGGCTGTCTATTAAACACCCTTCCCCGTGCGTGCATGCATGTCGCTCTGTGTAATGTGTGGAGGTAGTGGCATGCATACATATTAATCATTGAACATGTCAATTATATATGCACACAGTAATTTTTTAAGTATTCTTAGGTAAATGTAAAAAAGTAAACATGTTAATGGATGTCTTTATAAATGCAAGGAAGTTATGAGCAATAAATTTGGTTCATTAATTTTGGAGGATGACTAAGAATATTCCATCATCTTGAATGCATATCCATCAGATTAGGGTTTAAAGTTAAATAAGGTTAAAAGATCATTAATTCTGCCCATTGCCAATAGGTGTGCGCCTATCGGTGTAACTATCGGCGTAACTAGCACAGCCGCTTAACTCTAGCGGTTGGTGAATGCGGATAGGCATCGGCTAATACTTAACTTGGCCAAACCATTTCATAGAGTAATGGGTAAGAAAAAACATCTTGCATTAAAAAAAATAATAGAACCCCGAGTATTAAAAAAATAAAAGAACTTCGTAATAACCGACCCAGTTAAAACCCTCAGCCCAAGGCGTAGTAAATAATTGAATGGACGCAGTGAAAGCCGCTCACAACAAATAATCAGATGGGTTATTATCAAATAATCCTATAAGTTATTATCAAGCTAATAGTATTAATAAATTTCAGTAATGATTAAGGGTAGTGTTTTGACATGCCATTCGCAAATCCATGAATATGGGAAAAACTAAATTCAACTAACCATTTAGCATGAGCCATTCCGGTGGTCGCTAAATTTCTTGTAACTACCAAGAATATTATAAACATATTACATCTTGGTCATAAAAATTATCTTTGTCATTAAAAGATCATTAAATATGGGATTGTTATATTTGTTTTGTATTATAATATATTTGGTGCTAGATAATCTTATTAGAGGTATTTTTGGCTATGAAAATAGCCACGAAAACCATATTTTGGTCATGAAGTAAGATTTTAAGCTATTTCTACTTGGCTAAGAGCTAGTCTTCCTTGTACATAAGAAAATAGGGTAACGACCTAAGGCCCAAAGATATTTGGTAGGAGTGGAAACCTTACCTTGTTATGGATTGTTACAGGTGGCTAGGTTTTGTTTCTACACAATGATATCATTGCACTTGACCCTCAGAAATAGAGACATTTTCCCATTTTGAAAAAAATTAATATTTGGCCTTGTCACATGTATTTCATAGTTATTGTTATTATTATCCTCATTAAAGTCCAACTTTTCTAAAAGTGATCATATCTAGTAATTGATGTTATTATTCTTCTTTAAGCTCAACTTTTAAAAAAAGTGATGTCTTTGGTAGTGCTATTAAATCAACAACATAGATTCATTTTAACTCTAGATTTATCAAGCATCAAGAGATCACATTCCTTGAGGCACCAACCTTTATTAGAGTGCAAAACTTGAGGAGAGATTTTCACATAAGAGATTTGATCCCTCTCATCTCTTGATAGATCTAGGATCAAAATGGATCCATACTAGTTATAAAAAGTTGGAAACTTATAATTTAAATAATATTTAATTAAGAAGGTTCATTGTGTGCCAAATAGATTGTGTATATCAATGAATAAGATGTATAAAACACCTCATAACACCCATCAAACTCTTCATAGAGAGAAACGATAGAATTAATGACTGTGTTTTCCTTGACATTGCTTAGCCTATTGCTTGCTAAATAAAACACAAACACCTCCATCTCTCCCAACTTCTACAATTAGTCTGTAGTTGGAGCCAATGAAATGCTATTTACACAATAATAAACTCCAAGTATTCAACGAATTTTAAATGCAATCCCACTCGCTAAATGTTACAGAAACCCGAATTAAAATTTATCGAAATTCATAGTCAAAAGCCTTCAAAATTTATCAAAATTCATAGACAAAATCCTTCACTGCTATGTATCTTCTTTGGAATTTTATTGCAGATCCCATTACATTTCAACATATCTTCTAGATTCACATCTTTTGTCATGTTATATTTGTACCATGAATAGACAACAGGGTAAGGTAGCTTTCAAAATTTAAAACATTCAAAGTAATATGTGACAATAGAATAATATATCTTGCTTGTTACTTAGTAGGAATACCTAATTCCAACAACGGTATTTGAGGTTTGCATTTTTGAAGGGGGCATCCTTAACCCAATTATAGGTTCTAGCTATTGGATGGGGGAAACAACAAAGTCAACCATTGGCTTTGTTGCTACCTTGTTAAATTGCTAGAACCTACAATCTAGTTAAGTTTGGTGGTTTGAAGGTACATGGTTTGATCGAAATAAATGACCATAAGAAACACTAAATGTCACATCCATATATGAGGGGATAATATCTAAGATTTAGAAACATTCACTTAAGTGATAAAACATAGTTTCCAATTATAGAAGAGCAAAGTCTCAACAATGATGAGCTCATAGAATCTAAGATGCTAGTAAAGTTGGTTCCAAATTGAATTGTCATTCAACAATTTTGAGTTTTAAATTATGAAGTCAATAATGCAGTCATAGTTTAAACATTTACTAATTCAAATAGTTAGGGAGTCTAAACTCAATAATTTGAATCTAAGAGTTTGAAATATCTATAATGTTACTTTAGTTTGAGCTCATCCATGGGAAGATATGGATTCTGGGGCAGTGTATCTATATTCTAGGGCATTTGGCCCATCCTCATTGATCATTTGATTTTCTTCTTTGGTACCATTCCACCAAGTTGATTTATGTTGGAATTTCTTGGCTTTCCTTGGTATTTTCGGGAAGTGAGTTGTCTTATGTCCTATTTCAAACCAAACTCTGCAACGAAAAGAAGCATACACATAATATAACTTTTGAGACCAGGAATAACTTTCAGCTTTCAAGATTATTTTAGTCGAGTACCCTTTGCTGAAATCCATTTCCACACATATTCGAGCATTAGTGGTAGTATTGTAGTTTTTTGTTTCCTCACTTTTGTAGTTGAATTTCTCAAGAGAATTTTTTATTTATGGAAGAGAGGGTAAACCCCAAAGGTGTAGAGGCAAGTTTGGAATTCTAACCCAAACAATATCTCACTTGGGTCCCAAAAGGAATCCTCATAAAATTACGACAACTCTCCTTCAAATTCCTTTGGTCTAGCCCCGCCTCTCATTCCTCCCTAGTTCTTGTATCTCAGAAGAAGATTGTCGATATGGATTTTATGAGAAGAACGAAATGAATACAGATTATTAAAAGATGCTTAACACAAAATAACAGAGATACAGTAAAACTGGTTTTTTATTCCATAAGGAAATAAGCTGAAACTATAAAATGCAGTGGAAAACAAGCTTGCTGGAATGGTGGCGACTGATCTCTGAGAAGAGATGTGATGACTGTGCTCATTCACAAGAAGATGATTACAACGAGGCTCTAAAGGCATTTTACAATAAACAGGAATTTCAAAAACCCTAGACATCAAAAAACCTAACCCTAGGGGATGAAGCGCCAAAAGTCATGTGGGGCTCGTTTGGGTAAGTTAATACATCGAATTCGCAGGGTCATAACTTGTGCATAAAATCTTCGTTTTAGGTGCACGATAGCTCGTTGGAAAGGTCTAATCGAAAAGAACATTTTTTTATTGGCCCACGTAAGTGCCTTTAATAGTCACCTGGGCCCCAAATCCCCAAAAAACATCGTTTAGGGCCTCAAATCGACCCCAGAAGTTTCGAACTCGAAAAACTGCCAAAACACTGCCATGGTGGAAAACTATTTTTCGAGCTATTGGAATAGGAGGGTGGCCACCGATACACACCTGGATCAATCCTCCCTCCTTAGGAAGCAATGGTCTCCATTGCATCAAGTTCCCCCATCAGATGAGGAAATTTCTACTGAATTTGGCCCCGAGTGAGCCACTTGCCTTGGTGCAGAAGCTGCCCTACTTTGACGACTCGATAAAGCTGGATCCTTTGCTGTCAAGTGGCCTTGATCTGTGTGTCCATAATCTAATCATCGAATGCCTATTACATGCAGTCATGGTTGAGCTCTGTTGGTGTCAACTTCTCTTCTATCTCTGAGGTGTCCAATAATGGTGAGAAATATGGCCGAAGGAGAACCACGTTGAATATTGGATGCATACCAAGGAAGGGGGGAATGTGGAGCTCAAAATAATTGTCACCCATAGCCTTGGTAATGGTGTACGACCCATAACAGAGTGGGTGAAGCTTCCGATGGGGCCCTGTAAGGCGTTCTTTCTACAAATTAAACCAAACTTTATCGTCCACCTAAAACTTATGTGGTACTCGATGTTGATAATGATGCTACTTGTACTTGGAAATAGAATTTTGTAGAATATCCTGAACCTGTTGGAAGATGTGTTGGATGCGCTCAATGAACTCGATGGCCTTGTCAGATTCTATTGGAACAGGGGATGAGTCGATTGAGGTGGTTATCAGGGGTAGTGAAACATCCATGGGGCCCAATGGTTGGAATCCCAACCCCACCTGAAAGGTGATGTGGCTAGTTGAGCTATGCAGGGCTCGATTGTAGCTATGTTGGGCATAGAGAAGAATCTCATCCCATGTGCAGGGTTTTTTTGAATTTTACATGCACAGGATATGTACGACCATCTGGTTGACGACCTCAGTTTGGCCATCTGTCTGGGGGTGGAAGGCAGTGTATTTGGTGAGCTTGGTATTCAGCAGTGACCAGAGGCTCAACCAAAATGAGCTGAGGAACTGACTGTCATGGTTTGAGATAATGATTTTTGGGATCCAAAAATGTACCCATACTTGTTCAAAGAAGAGCTTGGAAGTGGATTTTTCTGTGATGTTCTTCTTGCAGGCGGCTAGAATCGCCATCTTGGAAAAGTGATCAACAACCACAAAAACACATTCATTTCCCCTCTTGGTGTAGGCAGAGGGGTGTACATGCCCTATTTCTTAGTGGTTAGTTTGGCAATAGCGCATGCGCTGCATGACCTAATATACTTTCCGACATCCTGTTGAAGTTTCGACCAATAGAAATGTTTCTGCAACACTGCCACTGTCTTTTCGGTGCCAAAGTGTCCTGCCACCCAACTGTAGTGAGATTCCCAAATCAGATTCACACACTCACTTGATGGAACATAGAGATGGCTGAGACGACACAACAACCCATCCTGAATATGGAAATTAGCGACCACTGAGTTGGCACCCAACATTTGGTAGGTGGTGGAGAAGTCAGGGTCTGTCTCATAGAGGTAGGGCCATCTGGAGGTCTCGTGGCTGCAAGAGTCTATCACCGTGGTGAGTGTCGCGACTGGAGGTCGAATGAGGGAATCAAAAAATCAATTGGTACTTCTTATTTTATACTTGATGTTAAGGTGGAACTGCTATAAGTATGTTGACCACTTCTGATGGTGGTCATTCTGCAATTTGCCTTGGGTCTGCATGAACTATAGTGGCTTATGATCAATTTGGATGATTGTCTCCTTCCCAAGAATGTAATTTCTCCACTATGACATGCTTGCACAATGGAGTACATTTCTTTGTCATAAGTAGGGTAATTATGGACAACATCTTATAGTGTCTCACTATGATATGCCACGAGGTGGCCATGTTGAGTGAGAACAATGACCACAACATAGTCTGAAGCATTTGTTCACTCTCAAAGGGATGTTGCAGGTTTGGTAATGAGAGTATCGGGGATGAGCACAAATTCTTCTTCTATTCATCGAAGGCTTGTTGTTGGGACAGGCCCCACACAAATTTTTGTTTACTACCACCCCTAGTTACTTGGCTGAGGGCCCATGTGATATGATAGAATCCCAACACAAACCTGTGATAGAAATTGGTGATATCCAAGAAGCTCCGAATTTCAGTGAGTATGGTTGGGGCTGGCCAGTCATAGATGACCTGTATCTTGGATGGATCCACATGCACGCCATGCTGATCAAAAATGTAGCCTAAGTAATGGACCCTATCCATTCTGAAGAAGCATTTTTCCAATTTTTCATATAGTTTCTGCTGCCGCAAGGTATGCAAAACCTATTGAATATGATGCAAGTGTTCCGCCCAAGTCTTGATGTAGATGAGGATGTCATCTAGATACACTACTACAAAAATATTGGTGAAAGGTAGTAGGATATCGTCCATCATCCTCATAAAAGTTTTTGGAGCATTTGTCAAACCAAAGGGCATGACCAACCATTCAAAAAGACCTTCTTTTGACTTGAAGGAAGTCTTCCATACATCTGTCTATTCTATTGGGACCTGGTGGTAGCCATACTTCATATCAATATTACTGAATTATTTCCCCCCCATGAGTTGATCAAGGAGGTCGTTGATTCGGGGAATCGGGTATCGGTTTCAGACTTTGATTTTATTCAGGGCCTGGTAATCAATGTAGAGTCGCCAGGTCCTATCTTTCTTCTACAACAACACAATTGGGCTCCCACAAGGCAATGATACGGGACAAATGTGCCTCTTATGGAGTAGTTCTTGGATCTGCCTCTTGATATCCTCGTTTTCTAACATAGAGTGGCGATAGACTAGCCCATTGGGTAGCAGTGCACCTAGGGTCAAATCGATGGGATGCTTGACCTGGAAGTGCAGAGGTACCCCAGTAGGAGAGGAGAAGATATCTGAGTATTCTTCCATGACCTTATCCACTTTCTTCTATTGTGTGGAGAGATCAGTTGTGGAGGCCTTGGATGTGGCTGCGATATTTCGCTCACTCTGAGAGTGAATCACGAAGAAGAGAAATTTCCCAGTCCGAGAGATGACCTTCCTACATTGCTTGGCAGCAATCAAGGAAATAACACTAGGAGGGATTGCCTCGGGTATCCTGCACAATTTTCTGTTCAAAGTAATAATAACACTACGAGGCCTAGACTCATATACAACACGATATTTCCATAAATAAGGCTGGCCCAAAAGAACATTACAAACTTCGAGAGGAGAAACATCACACAATACTTCATCTTTGAAGGGCTTGATGTCATACAATAGTTGGCACTGTTGGCTAACGTGAAGATCTCTTCCTTGGTGGAGCCATCCAATGGTGTAGGGTTGTGGGTGCGACATTGTCGGTAGGGCCAACTGCTTGATGACCTCTGTTGAGATGAGGTTCTTTTGGCTACCACTATTAATGATGAAGTGCAGTGGGGTGCCTTTTACCCACATCTATGAATGGAAGAGGTGCTCTCCTTCTTCTAGCTTGTTTGGTTCACCAGGTTGGAGCTTGGTGGTAGCAATGGTGGCACTAGGTTCTGCGTCAATGATCCATCTTCCCATTTTTTGTTCTGAATCAGATTCAAAACCCGCATATGATTCAGAGGTTTTCACTTTGGCCACCAGTGACTTATTTGAGAGACACTTAGTAGTGTTATGCCAAGGGCTCTTATGGAAGTCGCACCACTTCCCAATATCTTTCTTTGTCTTTCTGGTGTCCTTATTTGCTTTTTTATTGGATTGGTTGTCCTGATACTATCCATCTTTTCTCTGTCCTTTATTCTGTGGGTTGGGGCCACCCTTTCTTGTATTTTGTTGTGAGGGTTCCCAGGCCCAAATTGCCATGTCTTTTGTTTGAGCTTTTGCTCGATTTTGACGACATATCGGTAGGTCATGCCCAAGGACGAGATGTACAAAAATTCCATTTCACTCTAGATGTATATATGAAAAGAACCGTGATACTTAAGCACCATATGTCGCTCTGGATCTTTGATACCTAGCTTGGTGCGCAAGGTATGGAAGATATTTGTGAACTTTGGCACTGCTTGGTCTCTTTCTTATTGGAGTGTGGTCCATTTGGTATACAAGTCGTCATAATGTCCAACGGGATAGTATTGTTCCTTAATAGCATCCATGAAGGATTCCCAGGTGGCATTGACTGTAAATAATGAGGGTTCCTCTGTTTCCTTTTTCTCATAGGAAGTTTCCCACCAATATTTGACATGGGGAACAACTTTGAGGAGAACAAAAGTAATCTTTTCTCTATTCAAAAAGTTATGGACAGAAAAATACCCTTCTAGTAGATTCAACCACTTGTCTACATAATTTGCGTCTATCTAACCTTAAAATATAGGAATATCGAAGTTGATTTGTACCTTGAAGGGGGCGGTGCCTCCGCTTGAGGAAGATGTGTCGCATGTTGGTAGCTACCGAAGGATTTGCGTGAAACTATCCATCATCTTGTTCCCTGTTGCATGAGGGATTCCTCAAGAAAATTTTTGAAAGGATCTCATGTCCCATCATCTTTATTTTCTCCTACCATGAAAGGTCTCTTGGTCGTGTGAGAGGTTTTCTCCTCAAGGGAAACAAACTCCAGACCCAATTCTTTGTACCCTGACCTCGTTAGGAACATGCATTAAGACAAAAAGGAGCATACCGCTCTGATACTATTGATCCATATTTTATGAGCATAACGAAATGAAAACAGATTATTAAAAGATGCTTAAAAAAAATAATAGAGATACAGTAAAATTGGTTTTCTATTCAATAAGGAAATAAGCTTAAACTGTAAAATGCAATGGAAAACAAGCTTGTTGGAATGGTGGTGTCTTATCTCTGAGAAGAGATGTGATGATTGTGCTCATTTGCAAGAAGATGGTTACAATGCGGCTCTGAAGGCCTCTTACAATAAACAAGAATTTAAAAAACCCTATACATCCAAAAACCTAACCCTAGGAGATGAAGCGCCAAAAGTCCTGTGGGCCCTGTTTGGGTAAGTTAGTACATCAACTTCCCGGGGTTGTAACTTTTGCATACGATCTTTGTTTTAGGAGCACGAAAGCCTGTTGGCAAGTTCTAACTGAGAAGAAAATTTTTAGACTGGCCCAGGTCAGGCCTTCAACAATCATATGGCCCCCAAATCCCCAAAACATGTCGTTTAGGGCCTCAAAACAACCCTGAAAGTTTGGAACCCAAAACACTGCTGAAAAACTGCCAAGGTCGAAAAATGTTTTTCAAGCCAGTGGAATAGGTGGGTGGCCACCGATATCCACCTGGATCAATTTCTTCTCCAGAGGACTTGAGGGGTTGGGGAATAAAAAATATAAACCTATTCTCCCATGCCCTAGCTTCCAAAAATGCTTAGGGCCTAGTCCAAGAAAATGGACTCTAGCCCAAAGTTCTTAAGGAAAAATCCTTCTCTAAAGAATCCAAGGAGGAATGGATTAGAAACCCAAATAAAATCTATCAAAATGGCTCTATTGTTTGGAAAGAGGTTCAAAATTCCTTACCACTGATCAATAAATATCTCATCTGGAAAATAAGAAATGGTCAAAGCATCCTCATTGGGAAGGATCCCTAGATCGTCTGTGAAAAGAACATCGCCTTCTAAATCCTCTCATTGATATTCTGAATAATCAATGATTCTTGTACGTAAGTCGGATTTGGATTGGTAGATGGTTGGAAGCTTGTGATCTGGATTTGGCCAGAGAAAGTGTACGACAATGTTATGCTTATATTGAAATCCTTTGATGCTCCCTTTTCCACCTCTCTAATCAAGAGGATTATCTCCCCTAGTCTCCAAATCATGTTGGTATTTATAGACCAAAATGGGGCAAGCCCCTAGGGTGTAGGGAACTCAGTGATGGAGAGTATTGTTAAGGAACTTTGTTATGTGAAGTCATCGGTTTGAAACCTAGAATTACCTTGTATGTTGTGTGTGGATAAACATGGGTACACCTAGAGGTTATAATGGTAGCATTCAGATAACATGACCATGTGTCACGCGAGTAGTGCCAGACTAGTTGTTGATTATGTCAGTCACCAAAAAAAAATGGGGCTACAAGGTATTATTCACGATTCATCAAGAGGTCCCCCCTGATGGGAGAAGATCCTCTGGAAATTCAAATGTCTAGAAAAGAAAAAATTATTCCTGTGGCTTCTTTTGCTTAACAAATATCCCACTTGGGATAGGCTCCATAGAATAACTTCATAGGGCATGGCATATGTATCCTCTACAAGTCTGATGATGAAAACAAATTTCTTATTTTCTTGGATTGTCTATACACAAAGGATTTTTGGAAGGAATTTAGCAAGGCACTGGGATAACTTGCTCCTTAAGAAAAACCAGAATCGAAGAAGGGATACATGTCTGGTTGTCCTCTCCAGTTGTCCTGACCTTTAAATATATCCATATCATCACTTCTTGGGTTATTTGGATAGCATGGAACCATACCCTCTTTGACGACAAACTCCTGCCCCCCTCAATTTGTGCATCGCAATCCCAAGCCATTCTCTCCTCTTTTCTGCAATCACCCACCTCGATACCAAACCTCCCTCGGCGTATTAACCCTATTCTAAAAGATCATCCCTGGGATTTTTTTATGGTGCAACTCAAGGACAACTCTCCCAAGGAGGAGAAGGAGCTATCATTTACACTTCATAGTATTCCTCCTTCTCATTTTCACTGCAATAAACAACTTCATTGAATCAATGGCTCTAAACCTCACCCTCAATGATGATGATTTTTTCTTACTCAAGAAAATCATGAAAATCATTCCATGAGGAAGTTGGCTCAAGGATGAGCCAAGTAATATTGTGGGGTCCTTTTGGCACCCAAATTTTTGGGTTAATATCATGTGCACACACAAATGAAATTATGCATTCCCATTCCAATTTTGTGAGCACCCAAGTATATGCACAAGGATTGAAAATAAGCATGAACCAAACTGAGTTTTGAGATTGTGTGCCAACTCCAAGGTTTGTTAAATGCACGTTGGTCCAATATTTTGATGCACACTAGAAATCAATAAGACACACGCCGAAATAAAGAAAGGAATTGTTGAGAAATATCCTCAATTGATTATTGTTGGTAGTACAAGGGAATGTGGATCATACAAAGGATGAGCTGGCCAGGTAGTTATGATTGCTCCAATTCCAGAAAGGCAATGTGAAATTCAAGTATGTGACATAAGCGTGTGAGTCAGTTAGTCAGTAGAGAGAGTGGAGCAGAATTGACAGAGACAGAACTCCCAAGCCGAGAAGGATATAAAAGGAAGCAAGGAAAAAAAAAGCAAAGTTGGTTGTTGTTAGTTGCTTGGTTGATTCATTGGATTATTGTTGTGGAATATTGTTGAAGAGCTCATTCTGAGTCTTTATAACATTGTAATGTCTCCACTTGTAGTCCGAGTCTAGCATACATGAATTGTTTGAAAGGATGTGCATGGTGCGATGTATTGTAATTCTGGGGAATTGTCTAGAGGGATATGAGACTCTATTGTTCTGAATTATGATTTGCTTAATGTATGCCTTTGTTTGATGGAATGAGGAAGATAATAAAGAAGCAACGATTTTGATCTATCATGTGTTACTTATATGGTATTTGGATATGTGTTTGTATTATTTTTGGATATTAATAATAATAAGTTGTTAGCTATGGAATGCATGAATGTCAACCTCAATGGATCTCTAAGTGTTTAGCCCTTCATACCCGACACAAGACCATATGGTCTCTGTGATCCTCATAGCTTCTTAGGTGAGACCTTCTTCAACCTTGGCTAAAGACTGATATATTGATGCTTTGGGGTTTTTTTTGGTCGACTCTAGATGAACCCTGAGTCTAAACACCCCAGCGAGAGGTAGGATGTATGCAAGCATGAAACGACCCAAAAAATAATGTCTCTAAACCTCACCGTCCTTCTTGAAAAAAGAAAAAGGAATTTCACATCTCCATATTTATGGAGACTCACAAATTGTAATAAATTGGATGACTAGCAAATATAAACTACACAACTACTCTCTTTGGAAAATTTGTTTTGTGATTCTGAGACTCTCCAATTCCTTCAATATCATAGATTACTCTCATGTATTCAAGAAGAAAAACCAAGAAGCATATAGACTTTCCAAATCTGGATTGGAAATGGCTATGGAAGCCTGGAAAATCCAAGAAAAGAGCTTGGACGTTATGAGAGAATATCTTCTCAACCTTGGGTTCTACATCTGGATAGCAACACTTTCTATTGAAATTTTTTAGCTTCATTTTTTACAGTGAAATGAATCCTTTTTGAATATTTTTACACATATCAAACTATGTTTTCATCTGAGTATTTAGATATTCTTGGGCCCTACTTTTTATAATGACCACCTATCTTCGAATTCCCCCCCCCCCAGGCTATTTATAATATCTTTTACTTTGAAGTTGGTCATTCTCAGACGAGACATTGAATGATACTCATTTTTGTACATTTTTCTAATGCTCTAACGAATCTTTTTTTATGTCTCTACATACTCCCAAATTCCCTTTGGCATCTAAAGATGTAATTTTGTTCCATATGTAATAAAATTACCAACTTTTTTCTTTAAAAAAAAAAAAATTAAAATAATAAAATAAAATAATTAATAACATATTTTCAATATAAATACAAATACAATACAATATTAACTATAAAACATAATTAATATTAAATTTGTTAATATAAATTTTGTTTTATCATATAACTAAATAAAATCATACTATTTATGTCCATACTTTAAACAAAATTAAACAATATATGTTAAACCTTCTATACTCTTTATAAATGAATATCCAAAATCATAATATCTCAACAAACCATATGAAATATTATAATGTTTCACATGTATACAAAATAATACTATAATAAATATCAATAATTTTAAATTTCTTAATTATTATTTACAAGTATGATATTATGAAACAAGTTATCTACAATTTTAAAAAGAGAGAAGTTTTGCAAGGGAGGTTTTGATCATTTTTTAAAGTCTTTAAAATCAAAAGTTAAGATGGAAATTTTTAACAAATCTTCATGTGTAATAAATATGCAATCTAATAGATTGATGGTTATTTTAAAAAGAGAGAAGTTTGGTAAGGGAGGTTTTGATCATTTTTTAAAGTATTTAAAATCAAAAGTTAAGATGGAAATTTTTAACAAATCTTCATGCATAATAAATATACAATCTAATAGATTGATGGTTGGGAAGGATCCAAGTTATGATTCATCAAATAACACAAATTCATAAATGAGGGATTATTTGGAAACAAAGATACATATCTATGGTGTGGAACGTAAGATGAATATAATGTATTATAATCAAGTCTGAGACCGTATAGCATTATAGTTGTAATGATAACATGAATGTTTATGTTTAGCTTTGTACCATATTTCCCCCTTACATATGGATTCAAAGCGTGTTAAATTTGTTGCACTCTATCCATATGTAAGCATTCTAGACCATTGAAAACTTTTCATATTGTTTGGAAAAAAAATTCACACAATTAAAATTTTCTTATATACTATATTTTCTTATATACTAGGTTTCCCATATATGAAATATCTAGTATGTCTCTCTAATATATCAATAACAACCATACATGTGGAGAGTGTTGAATTTAAAAACAATAAAGCTATATAGTAAGAAGGAAATATATATTAATGTTAAACATTGCATAGATGTATCTCTTCTCCAAATTTATTAATCATCCAGAAGGATTGAAAAGAAATGAGAAATGAGATGAAAATTTCTTGGTTAAAATATTAAGAATTAAGAATTTTACGTAACAAAATATTTTAAAAGGGTCTTTAATTCTCAAAATTTAGGAAACCATTTATTACAAAAGAAATTCATAAATATTATGACAATTTTTTCCTTCTATTGGAACCTTGAACAAGTTGATCTTTGCCCAAACATTTTACCATTAGATTATACACTATGCTCCCTATATTTTTTGCAAGTGGCAATTTGGAATACTAGGATACACACTTGTAGTTTAGGTAATCAGTTTTCCACTTAGGCCCCATTATATTATGTTTTAACTTCTTCTTCCTGCCTACGAATATTTTGCAAATAAGTTAAAATTTTGATATTAAACATCTTAAAATTATAAGAACCTATAAAAGAAATGTAATAATTCCCTATATAGGGTTTAATAAGGGGTTTTATACTTAACATGGGGCTTTGTATAGGTCTTAACATGACCATCCCCTTCAAACAAGTGTTGTCCTCAACATTTGTCTAAATGCATGTGTTTCTACATGAAGAACTCGTCTTCCCATGTCGCCTCTTCCATTGGTAGGTTCTTATATTTGACAGGGTACTAAGTAATTGATTGATTTCCCAGTCACTTAATCCTTGTTTCAAGGATTGTTTCTGGTTCTAGTATGATTTTACCTTTTTCATTAATCTTTGGTAAAATATTTTGGACTGACATCTTCTCATTGATTACCTTCTTTAAGCAAGAAACATGGAAGACTGGATGTACACACAAAGATGGAGGAAACTCCAATTTATAATCCATATTTTGAATCCTTTGCAACACCTTATAGGGGCCATAATACTTGGGTGCTAATTTGTTGTCATTTTTTTTTTGTTTGAGGCACATATATTTATATGGTTGTAGCCTAAAAAATACCCAATCCCCCACTTCAAATTCCTTTTCACTACGGTGCTGATATTCTTATTGTCTCATCCTATTTTGTGCCATAATAAAGTTTTTCTTCAATACTTTAAGAGCCTCTTTTTGGTGCCCTATGTGGTCCTCCACTTCCTGAAACTTCATAGTCCCTTTCAAAGGTGATGTGATGGATGGAGGATGATAACCATAGAGTGACAAAAATGGGGACATTTTTTATCAAGTATGGAAGGATGTGTTGTGCCACCATTTTTCCAAGGGAAACTACTAGACCCATTATGTTTGTTTATTAGATGCAAAGCAATGAAGACATACTTCTAGAAAATTATTCACAATCACAATTTCCCCATCATATTGAGGATGGTAACATGAGTTGTGATACAATTGAGTACGCAAACAAGAAAATAATTCAATCCAAAATTTTCAAGTGAAAATTGGATCCTTTTCACTTACAATAATATTGGGGAATCCATGTAGCTTTTGAATTGTTTACATGATTGTTGTGACTATTGTACTTGCTTTAAAATGATGAGAAAGAGAAAAAAAAAAGGGCATACTTCGACAATCGATACACTACTAACATGATGACAATATTTCCTTCAGATTTGGGTAAACCTATAATAAAATCCATTAAAACCTCTCCCCAACTTTGACTTGGTATAGCTAATGGTTGTAGGAGACCTGGCATCTTGATTGTATCTCCCTTATTTTGTTGGCAGACCACACATTTAGACACAAACTTTTGAACATCAATTTTAATACCTTCCTAGAAAAAATCCTTTTTGATCCCATGGTAAGTTTTCAATAACCTTGAATGTCCTCCTATAGGAGAAGTGTGCAATTCTATAAGAACCTTCTGTTTGAGTTGGGAATTCAAACATAAATATAGGTGATCATGATACCATAGAAAATCATTATTCCATACAAATTTTTGTAATTAACTGGGTTCCTCTTGTAGTTGTTGAATGATCTTGCATACCTCTTGATCATGCTTACATTATATCATTGCTTCTTCCACCCAATCAATATTTCATAATAGAATTAGCACATAGTAAACCCTATGTTTCTTCTTCTTTCCTCGAAAGTGCATCTACCACAATATTATGTTTTTATTTCTTATAGATAATATCAAAGTCATAACCTAGCATATTTGTAACCCATTTTTGTTTCTCTTTTGAATATAATCATTGCTCCAAGAAGTAATTCAAACTATCATGATCTATTTTTACTTTGAAGTGTTTTCCAAATAGGTAAGGTCACCATTTATTAATTGCATGTAGTATGACCAACATTTCATTTTCATAAATCAGCTTGAGTATGTTTTTTTCCTTTAAGTTAGACACTTTCAAAGGAAAGGGGCCTTCCTTATTGCATTAAACCTACACCAACACCATGGCCTGAGGCAACACACTACACAATAATTTTTTTTGTGAAGTTCGGTGTGGATAGGACATGAGTTGTACACATATCCTCCTTAAGTTTTTCAAAATATTTGGTTTCTTTTGAGTCGAAGAAAATTATTCCTTCTTTAAAAATGTTGTTAGAGGTGCCTCTATTTGACCATAGTTATTAACAAACTTGTGGTAATAGCATGTCAATCCTAAGAATTCTCTAAGTTTCTTTAAGTTTTTTTGAATTGTTCATTCCCTCATAGATTTAATTTTGTTTGGGTCCACTTTTACACCTTCATGAGATACAATATGACCCAAACATTCCAATTCTTGAACCCCAAAGACACACTTGGAAGGATTTTCATTAAGTTGTTGGTCTTCCAAAATTTGTGATACTATATAAACATGTTGTACATGCTCTTCCTAGGATTTGTTGTAGATTAGTATATCATCAAAAAATACTAACACAAATTTTCTAAGGAATGGTTTGAAAACACAATTCATTATGCTTTGAAATGTTGAAGGTGCATTAGTAAGTCCAACCGGCATAGCCAAAAACTAATAATGACTTTCATGTGCTCTAAAGGTTGTTTTGGGAATGTCTTTTTGCCTCAATATAAATTTAATAATATCTCAAACAAATATCCAACTTAGTAAATAAAATTTCTCCATAAAATTCAACTATTAATTCATCAATGAAAAGAATATGAAACTTATCTTTGATGGTCATTTTTTTGAGTTTTCTATAATCTAGATACATATTCCATGAACCTTCCTTCTTCATAACCTTCACTATTGTTAAGAATTGAGAACAAACAAAACGAGACAATAAATGGCAGAAAAGGCCTTAATATATTCTATTTCACCTTGTATTGATATGATGATATGAATCTATAATACATAGATAGACCAGATCTAGATCTAAACCTCATTGACAACTAATCAATGGATCATGACAACACCTC
>SNQJ01S0129151.1:28570-41370 GCA_010110895.2 Picea sitchensis
AAGTTAGAATAATTATACCAATGACAAGACAATAATTGGTATGATCTTCAATTTGAAAATTTTGAACTGAGATTTTATGAAGATATGCTTGAAAAACCACCAATATATGAATAGTTCATCTAGAAGTGAACGACTTCCATGTCTGAACATTCCCATTCTTTTGATTGATTAATTTGATTTTAGGAGACTAGTTGCTATGCTGGAATTCGAAAATGTTGATTGATTGTGATATGACTTCAAATCTTGAAGCATGACTATCATCAATGATGTTTGATATTCCCCCCTGTCAGGTGCAAGGTAATAAGTTTGTTGAAGTTGATTGAGAGGATCCAAGCATGGAATTTGGATTCTTTATGTTCTTCAATAATTCATGGTTGAATGGATCCAACATTAAGCGTTGGATTCTTTATGTGGTGGTTTTAGATGACCACTAACCAATTTAATTTTACTAATGTGGTGGTTTCTAATTACCACTAACCATTTTCACTAATATTTGAACAATGTGGTGGTTTTGGATTACCATTAACCATCTTCACTCCCCCCCTAAATGTGTTGGAGAATATATTTTTCATTAATCTGCTCCCCCTCTTGAAGGTGTTTGAGGGTTTCATTTTTATTCCATTTTTGTACAACTCAAAGTGGGCATGTGGAAAAAACCACATGTTATCTCATCTCGTGACAACCATGCTTGAAAGATATGTGACAAGGGGACCACTTTGGACTTAATTTGAAAGAACAAATGGAATTGAATCTGGATCATCACCAAAATCATCCAGAATAGTTGTTTGAAATCTGTTTATATCATGCTCGCTTGATTTGATGTTGCACATAGGGTGTCGGGTACTACCAATCATGCACCCTAAAGTGTGATTACAATTACTAGACTTTGATTGACTCACTTATGTCCTTATTCGAATTTTAGGCAGGTCTTGGTTTTGAAAATTCAATGACTTCAAATTTTTACAATTTGACTTGTGAATAAATGATTGTTTCTCTTGATTTACAATTTGGTGCTTAACATTTTACTAATTGACAAAGATGGTAATTTTTAAAAGGACTTCAATACATTTATTCATTTCAATGACCAATGTACTTCATGAGCATGGTGTTTATCACACTAGACAACATAAGCATGAAATAACCACTATCCACAAACACAATTTGTCCATAGACCCCCTTATTCTGATTTCAGGATAGGTATAAGAACTTTCTACTATGTTCAACTAAGGCTTCAACTTTCATAAACCATTATAAGCACACCTGGCATCTTATTGCATTTCTAACGAAATCTTCAATACATTTTCAATATCCAAACCCTTATTTTAATTTAAAAATCCCTTAAGTAACAAACTCAAAGCTCCACCTCTTTTAACAAAATTAGGCTTTCACTTACCCTTCAACTATTTTTCTCATAAAAATGGCAATTTTCCATTCTTTTGGAAAGACCCTTAGAGAGGGAGCTCAAATAGCTGGAAAACTGTTGTAGATCAGATCATTGGTGTAGATGTCAACCTTGTTCGCCTCCTTTCTCTTCAATTCATACAAAAGGTTGATGCAAAAAAAAATCAAATATATAGTGGCCATAATATGAGCATTGATCCGTCAAACAAAGGCACTAGCACTACCAGCTCGAGCTCTCCTCACCGGTTAAAACCAAACTTGTTTCAATATTTCGTTTCAGGACTTATGCAATGCCATAATTGCAAAAGAAGATTATTGTGATTGAAGACACAAAATATATGGGATGCGGCATGTGATAGTTTTATTTTCGAAAAGAAAAACTCAGAAACTCAGGGAACTTGCGATCATATCTATCTCGATCATGATCAACTCATTACAAGTGATCTGCAGTTATTTCTCTTCTCGATCAAGATTGATGAAGCTAGTTCCCGCATGTTGATGGCCCATTGTCGAGAAGATCTAATTGTTAGCACTGAATTCGTTCATAAGGAGAGAGGAAGGCACGTGATATATCTCTCCAACCATGCATTGGAATTTAACATTAACTCTCCATAAAAAATAAATTGTCTTCATATTCAGAACTTATATAAATCCTATTCAAGCAAACAACTCCTCTAAAGAACCATGAAAACATGGTCGAAATGTTCAGAAATCCATCAAAATACAGAGACTGTAACTAATATGCATGATTACCAATTAGTTTAGATAACTTATCAGTGCTCCTGGGCTGTTTAGAATAAACCATATGTTACGTTCCTTAAGTGGATTTAATGGATCTTTAAAAAATTGTTGTTTTAGATCCGTCCTTGAGTGATTTGGGCACACTTTGATCGATTGCAAAATGGATTGAATCATTGTGTATGCAGGTTGATTTTCTTGTGTATATTTGAATGTGGATAAGTAGATCGCTTATTGATTCCACTTGAGATCTTCTAGATCCAATTGAAGAGACCTTAAAAAAATGGTGCTAATTCGAGCAATCGATTGGAATGAAGCTTCCCATATCTTAAGCTTGATGGATGCACTAGCCCTCGATCCTGTTCACATTATGCAATTATACAAAACCCTTTGCGATGAGTGTCATTTGACCAAAACACGCAGGACAAATTGATATTATGAGAAAGATTGATGTGACTTGGATTGCCAACATAGATCGACCAGATCATATCTCTATCTGGTTTGATTGTTTTCATTCTACAAGGAGGCATCCAAGTGACTCCTCATCCATGGAATTCTTTAGAAGTGCATTGGAACATGACTTCTGACATGCTGTAACTATTACACATAGTCCAAAACCCTTGACTCTTTTTTTTGGTTGTTTGATATAATTTTTACATGTTGGTAAACTTTGTAATCAAATGAAAAGAAAAAAAAATTCTTGCTAATATGAGCTCATGGATCATTAATATGAACTTGCATTCACTCTTGCATTCACTCTTGCATCTTCTTTACCATTACCATTGGTTACACCCCTCTTCACCATGGCTCTGATTCTATGTTAAGAATTGAGCGCAAACAAGACGAAAAAAAGAAATGGGAGAAAAGGTCTTAAGCCATTCTATTGCACCTTTTATGATATGATGATATGAATTTATAGTACATAGATAGACCAGATCTAGATCTAGACCTCATTGACAAGTCATCAATGGATCATGACAATACCTTGTGAATAGTTAAGGTTTACAACTCATATCAATGTGGTCTCAAAATTCGTGATTGTCTTGGGACTCAGAGTCTAACAACTACTAGTGATGAGAAATAACTATGGCTAGGTTGAATGATGCCTACCTCTAACATTTCTTGGATCATACACTCAATCTCACTCTTCTATGCATATGGATACCTATAAGGCCTAATGTTAGGTGGTACACTTCATGGTTGCAAATGAATATCATGGTCATGATCTCGAGGAGGTGTAAGAACCTTAGGCATCTCTCCAAATACCTTGGAATGATTGTTGATAACTATTTGGAGATCCACTAGAGTAGAGGATATAGATGTTTGAATATGTAGTAAGAACAATTGTGCAATTACACCACAATGTCTCTGTTTGATTAATTTTTTCATCGTATTAGAGCTTATCACCTTACATAGTTTCCCTTGGATACCTCTAAGCTCGGTTTCCTTTCCTTACAAGGAAAATATCATGAAAAAATCTTGAAAATTAAGGGTCATTGTTCCCAATGATTGTAACCATTGGACCCCTAATACAACATCAACACCACCCATTTGGATGGAAATCATGGAACTATCTTATAAACAATCCCCCATATTAATCTTAATACTATGGAACTTCCCGAAACAATTTATGGTACCTCCATATGTAATCATTGCTTGAAACTTCGGTGCTAAAAATGCAAAGAAATTGAGATCTTTTGCTAATTTGTAATTGATGAAGTTATGGGTACTACCATAATCAATCAACATTGTTACTTTTTTTTCTTTTTGATGTATCATTGTATATTGAGGGTTTGTGGAGTACTAATGCTGACCAATGCATGGAAAGGTATCATTGGTGTAGTCTCTTCTAGATCTAGATCTTTTGATGGTTCTAATTCTTGATCTTCTTCCTCTTCATAGTCTATGTAGAATAATTTCTTCTCACTACATTTATTCCTCTTACTATATTTGTTGTCACAATTGAAACATGGTCCCTTTTCTTTTCTTTCATACAATTGTTGTGGTGTCAACCTTGTCAGTAGAGTGAGTTTAGAAGAGGGAACATGGTGCTCTCTATAGTTTCTTGTGGCCACCCTTCTAGTAAACCAGTTTTTTGTTTTCCACTTTCCTTTCCATATTGAAAGATTGCTCTAGGGATCTAGGTTTGAAGAGATGAACTTCATGTTGAATGTTCTCCTTTAAAGTTCCCATAAAGAGATATAACAAATTATCCTCTAGAATGTTCTTTACCCTCAGACTGAACTTTTGGAATTGTTGAATGTGATCTATAATTGGACCTTTTTCCAAATATTTATTAATTAACTAAAGAATGTATTGCTCTTAATATGACCATAATGTGATATCAATTCATCCTAAAAATGGACCAAGAGATAATATAATTATTTTTTTCTTTCACAAAGCCATTGATACCAAAAAAATTGATCATTTTCTAAATGCAAGGATGCAATATGTACATTTTGTAAGCCTAACACTTGGTGTAGATTAAATAATTTTTCTATCTGGAATATCCATGTTATAGTATCTTTACCATCAAACTTCCTCATATCAATATTTGTAATGAAGTAGTTAATTGGTGCCACATTGAAACCTCAATGATGTGGACCTTGAAGTGATGGATAATCATGATTCTGAGACTCAATCTTTATTTCCTCTACATTTTCATGATTTCCTTGCATTTTAATATCTCCTTTAGAGAGTTTCTTATATAGATCATGTAATATCATGGAAGAAATAGTATTTTGCAATTATAACATATTATTTTCCATATTCTCCTTATTTTCATCCATCTTCTTTTCCACCTTTCCAATCTCATGAAAATTTTCTTCTTTTTCTTCTCGACTCATGGTTGAGATATCTAGAGGTTTAGTTCATAAAATAAATTTTGGAGGAACCTTTGGAGCCATGTGAGAAAACAATAATTCTCTTCTTTTTTCTCTTTATCACAAATTTTGAATCATCAAAAATAGAGATTTCAATCAAAAGTTATGCCAATTGTAAGTTATGTACCTTTCAAACCCTTAATTTGTAGTATGTCTAAATTACTTACCCTTTTATTGATATATCTCTAAATGTTTAACCCTTGTGAGTTTAAAATTTCTTCATGTAGTACTCTAATATGATTTCTTAAACTCCTGAAAATTTCACAGTCTAAACCTTCACTGATAAAATTTATAGCACAAATACCAAAATGACTTGTTTAAGACTAATTTCAGGATTAGTAAAAATCCCCAACTTCCACAAGATATATCTCACAAATTACAATGATTCAAATTCTAAAAAATATTCTATAGAAAAATCACTATGTATCCTTAGGATTTGTTGGCACAAGGCCACACCTAGGGTTCAACGCTTCAACAATGCACCAACAAAACCCTAACTACTGGCCCTTTTGAAAACACCTGCGAAGCAGATGAAGTCTCACCCAAGGTAGAGGCAAGGGTGGTTGCAAGATTCCAGTGTTTGCAAACTTAGTTGGGACACAAATTTGTGATTACAATACTCTAACAAAGCACTTAGCAGTTATAGTTCATTAGTATTCAACCTTTATTTACAGTGCGGATAAACCCTAATAACAAAGCATCACAGTATTCATCTAGATCTAATATATTCAAGTACTAAGCATATCAACATAGATAAGATCTAGCATCTTATTCACATTATTAGGCACTAAGCTATCGTATTCATTTAAGCATTCATCATTTCACTAAGAATTAATCATATAACCAATAAAACAACCATAATGCACAAAACAACCACAACACAGGATATATGTGGTTCACCCCCAGCCTGGGGCTACGTCCACCAACTCTTCGTCTTCTTTATTATCTTTCGTCAATATTCTACATGCAAAATGACACAATATCCTACTCCACATAGGACATGATATCTGCACACACTTCGCTAGATCCTCCTTCCCCAAGCTAGGTTATAGTACAAAGATTTTACATAATCTCTTACACTCATGTGCAGTTATCTCTGCAAGTTCTCAAAACTACATTCACAAAGCATTTACAACTTGCACTTAGTGCAACATCACACAGATACATATCTTGCCTTAGCACTTCGCATGGTACCCAACCATTCACCACTAGCTTACATCACCTATCTATCTATTTATACATTACAAAAGGTCCTAAACATGGGTAAACCCATGGGCTGACATCCCCATACTCGTTACATATCCCAAAACCCAAAAATCCCTAAACAAGGGGCCGAGATCCTGTGATCTCCGCTTCAACTTGCACTCCACCTTCGATAGCCTGTCGAAGTCCCAAAATAGGTCAAACATGACCAAGGATCTCCAAACCTTGGTCAAGGGCCAACAGGCCTCCAACACTCACCTGTGACTCGTCCCGAGTCACTCTAATTTGGGTAGCTCTGCCTTAAAAGCCTCGAGCTTGGCTCGAGTTACTTTGACTTGTTGTTGTGCCAAGGCCTCCTGCTTGATGAACTCTTGGATAAATTCTTCATTGAAAGGTCCCTCTAAGCATTGTTCGATTGCAGTGACTACTTGTTCCAGCTTTTCTCCTCGTCCTTCAATCTCCTCGAATAGTTGGCAAGCTTCGTCCTGGACTGGCTGGAGCCTCTGAGTCACTTCCATGGCTTTTCTCTATATGGTGTGGACTTGTTGTTAAGAAGTGTGTTGTTCTTGGGATCGCTTCATCCTTTCAAGTGCTGACAAGAGCTTCAACTGTGCCTGTACTGTCGCTACTTGCTGCTTTGCATCCTGGAGTTGTGATTCTAGTGTCTTTAGTTCAAGGTCTTTAGTAATTCGATCATAAGTCTGCACACTTCTACTGCTAAGCTGTTGGCATTCCAAAGCTAATGCTCTGATTCTCTCAGCTGCACTCTGGGAAATGTCTTCTCTTTGGTCTCGCATGTCCTATGGAGTGCTTGACATTGTTTGTAGCTCTAGATCTGCTAATCTCTATTGAAGTTGTTGGATGGCTTCAGCAAGATGTGCTACTTGATGCTCCACTGGGTCTTCCGCTTTTTTCTCTAAGCCTATCACAGAGCGAAGTGATCTGCTGAATGCTTATTTTACTCCAATTTTCTTTGGGATCAGTTGTTCTTTCTCATGATCGATCTAAACCGTTTCCTCTTTAAACTTTACTTGGAGGAAAGCCTTCTCCTATTGTGAAACCCTGCGTTGCTCTATTACTTCCTCTTGTGATTGCTTCAGGGCCACTGTGGCCTATTCTATTTCTTCCTATGCACAACAAAGGCGAGCTTCAGTCGCATTGACTAGTTTGCGGAGTTGGGTAGGTTCATCTCCCAACTCTATTTCTTCTGATGGAGGGGGCGCAATGGACACTGCACGGCTGGAGTGAAGGGCCTGTTGTACCCCTCATAGTTCTACTTCAATTTTTTCATACATCGTCTCTTGCTTAGCTTCATTTCTCTACAAAATATATTTTGAAGCATCTGATACAACGAAGATGATGAAGTCGAAGTCATCAAGCGTGAGTACAGTCTACAACTTGGTCTTACTAGCTTTTGAATTCTTCCACGATGTGGGTTTCATGGGAGAAACCTTTCTTTTATTCGATGGATCAACCTCATCAATAGGATCCCTATGCGGTTTTACTTCGCCTTTCTTCTGCTGATCTTATTTTCCATTATTATCTTCTTTATCTACTTCGTCATCACCTCCTCCTCCAGGTGATATTGGAGAAATTTCTTTTGATGTACTGCTCAGCTACTGGACTTAATGTCTTCTTCCTTCTCCTAGTTCTAGGTGTATCATGCTCTTCACGAGTGGCCTCCGGGCTGTCGATTAGTTCAGGATCAGACAGTCCTATGGGGTCAACAGGGATAAGGAGATATGCATGCCACTCCTTAGTTATTTCTTCTAGGTCCTCCTCTGTGAGTTTGTAATAACTCTATAGTACTTCTTTGTGTTCGTCTCCATGCATAGTGATGTAGATAAAATGTCTTTCTGCGTGGAACTTCACAAATGGTTTGAACCTATGCAGGGTGTTCTGCGTTATACGAGAAACAACTTCAATAGCCCTCTTTAACTGCAGGTAGTAGGTGTGGAACACCACATTTGATTTCCATTGGTTTCCCATATCGTTTGAATACCATAGCAAAGTGAACTTCGTGGCTAAGGGTTCATATGGCTCTAGTTCAGGGAAGGTTGCGCCTTTCGACATCTCTCAAGCTATGAACATGATGAGGATCAAAAACCAACTAAAATGGAACTCATAGCCCTGATCCTGAGCTTTGCAACAGTCTTGTTCTAACTATTTCACCAAGTATTTTGCCCAATTCATATGTAGCCCCTCCACGCATTTCCCTGCGAGGTCAACAACAAACCCTGTGACATACGTGGGTTTGTTCTTTCAGACTATCTTACTAACAATCAAGTGGCAAGCAAGGTGCACTGTGCCATTCTAGATGGAGGCTACCTTGTAGCCTCGCTTCCTCTTCTCCACATCGTTGTATGTATCTTTAATCTTCTACGCTAGGGTGCGGTCTGCAGCCTTCCCTGGGTAAAATTCTTGTGGGTCTAGTCCCTGCATGCTCAATCTGGTGATCCGATGGATCAGCGCTGGATCGACGGTAATTCATCTATATAGCCACAAATAACTACCATGGAAACTCGACAACATGAGTTTAATGCACGCGTTAACCTCCTGATGCCTTCCAAAATGGGGTATTTTCAACACGTTCAGGATGATGGATTGCGTGAGGTCCATAGTCCATGGTTGGGGGATTATCCTCGACTTCTTCCCATTTGTCCTAGTTAAATACCTATGAGGAGAGAGCATGCTGAAGTTCTTGCGATCCCCTAGATTAAATTCGTTGATCTTTAGTGTCATGATCTTATCTGGCTGAGGCTTCCCTATGCGTATCCCCTTTGGGAGGTACGCAGTGACCAAGGTGTAGTCGAAGTCCCTGGGGACACTGTCACAATTCACCGTGTCAACCAGAGGCGGGATGTAGTCGGGTAGGATGGAAGGGATTAACTTCATGTTTTCCAAGTCATCTCGATGCTTGGTTCTTTTCTCATTTGTAGCTCAGGATGGTCCATATTCGCGAGCAGTCAATGGGGAGGCTTACACTCCTCACATCGATGAGTCTTGAACTCCTATGCACATCACTCTCTCTGCCATTAGATCGATTAAAATTTCCTCTACTGACTTTTCCACAGTGATGAGCTCGTATGACATGCACGCTCAAGATCGGATATCTCAGGCTGATGAAAAATTTCTCAATGCAACATAATGGATGGCAAGGTTTCAATAAGAACATTACAGTAATAGTGAGTTCTCTTGTTGGTTCGGATACAATTTGTGAAAGTGTGCTTGGCGCAACAGTCAACGAGATAAGTAGAAAATGATGTAAAGGATCCATCCAACGGACAAGAAGCCTTCATCAATGCAGTTATGTCCGTTACGATGCGTTCCCAACGGTTCGAAGGTGAGATTTCTGGTCATAACTATTGTTCTAACTGTTCGGGAATGTCAATCTAATGGTTATAATGTCTCCAATGGTCATATCCCCCCACCATGGCGATGTGTGAATATGAGTTGCTCTGATATTTCGGCAAAGTTCGAATTCTGGATACCTTCCTCCTGTGAAGTCTTCTCTGGAACTTCCTGTAATTTCTCCAACTTTGCTTTATTCTTGCTGAGATTTCTAGCCTTCTTCCATGTGATCTGCGTTACTAGGTTCCTCTTCCCATTCTGATTCTTATCTCCTCCTGACATATTAAATTTGCATTGTTGATGGTCTTTTGTAGGGTTCATGATCAATACTTCGTCTCTTTCTGGGGTAGGTGTTCTACTCTCTTGTACATACATGTGTTTCAGGTCTTCTTGGGTTCTTTCAAGTTCGACATCCAGATTTATGATCCTCAGTAGCTTCGACTGGTTTTCTTGTTCTTCCAGTAAGTGTGTTATTCTCTTAGCCATGAAGTCTCTTAGTTCTTTCTTTTTATGTTCTAGGGCTTCCTCTTCTTGTTTTTTTCATATATGATATTTCTCAATCCAGGTTTTTCCTAGTAATGTAGAAAACGGGGCGTTGTTCTCAATAAATTTAACAACCTCAAATTCTTCTTCTGTCGAAGTGCCATGAGCAGTCATAGATATTTGGGTGAGTCTTCCACATAGGGTTATCAACTTTCCTCTAAATAATCCTATTCCTCCCAATGAAGGAATCATAGTAGGATTTCCTAAAATTTCCCAAGTTCTTTCTCTCATGATATTCACCTGTGTTTCCTCATCCAGAACACAGTCTATGTCGAAGTCTCCTATTCTTGTTTCTATGCACTCTTTATTTTTGAAGATCTCTGGTAAGTTGATGCTTCTGTGATCATTCAGGGTTTCTTTAATTTGTAGTAATGCAGTCTCTGATTCTTTCTGGGGTTCTGCCATGGTCTTAGTTTCTTGACCTTTCTCAGGGTTTTCTTGTCTCATATTCAGTCTTTCAACCTTAGCAATCATTCTAGGGAAATCCAGAATGTCATGGTCCATAGCTTTACAACAAAGACAACTAGGTCTTCTATCAGGGCAATCCTTAGCAAGATGTCTAGGCCTTTTTCAACTGTAACAAAGAGTTAATCCTCTTTTTCTTTCAAATGATCCCCAACCTTTCCTGTACTGCGCACTAGGATCATAGTAGCTAACCTGCAAAAACTTATTTCTAGGATCCTGCATCCATTTGTTAGTCCAAACATTCTTTCTATGCATAGAGATAACATATCTTTCATTATTTCTATCAGATCTACTCATATCAAACCTTCTTTCTTCTAGTTGTTCCCTAGTTTCCAAACTAGGACAAAATTCATCAAACATACCTAGATCCATACTTTTGAAACAAAATTTTCCACTTATATTACCTTTATCAAAGCACAAAGATTTTAGATCTTACCTCTTTAATAAAAAAAATTCACTAATCTTACCTCTTTCAGAGCACAAAGCTTTAAGATCTTACCTCATTTCTTCAGATCTGAATTTTCTTCTTAGCACAAAGATTTACAAGTCAAGTAGAATACTGTGCACTAGGGAAACATATCTATGCACGAAGCTTTCTCTTTTCTTCAGTTCCTAGAAATCATAGTTTCAGGTCTCGGCAACGAAACCATTTGTTGGCACAGGGGAAAACCCAGGTTCAAAGGTTCAACAATGCACCAACAAAACCCTAACTACTGACCCTTTCAGCAACACCTACGCAGCAGATAAAGTATCACCCAAGGTAGAGACAGGGGTGGTTGCAGGACTCCAGTGTCTGCAACCTTAGCTGGGACACATATCCATGATTACAATACTCTAACAAAGAACTTAGCAGTTATATTTCATTAGTATTCATCCTTTGTTTACAGCATAGATAATCCCTAATAACAGAGCATCGCAGTATTCATCCATATCTGATATATTCAAGTACTAAGCATATCTACATAAATCAGATCTAGCATTGTATTCACATTATTAGGCACTAAACTATAATATTCATCTAAGCATTCATCATTACACTAAGGATTAATCATATAACCAATAAAACAACCATAATGCACAAAAAAACCACAACAGAAGATATACGTAGTTGACCCACAGCCTGGGGATACGTCCACCAACTCTTCGTCTTCTTTATTATCTTCTGTCAATATTCTACATGTAGAGAGCCACAAGATCCTACTCTGCATAGGATAGGAGATCTGCGCACACTTCGCCAGATCCTCCTTCCTCGAGCTAGGTTACAACACAAAGACTTTACATAGTCTCTTATAGTCACTTGCACTTAGCTCTGTAAGTTCTCAACACTGCATGCACAAAGCATTTACAACTTGCACTTAGCACAACATCACACAATACATATCTTGCCTTAGCACTTAGCATGGTACCCAACCATTCACCACTAGCTTACATCACCTAGCTATCTATTTATACATTACAAAAGGGCCTAAACATGGGTAAACCCATGGGCTGACATCCCCATACCCGTTACATAGCCCCAAACCCAAAAATCCCTAAACAAGGGGTCGAGATCTTGTGATCTCCGCTTCGACTTGCTCTCCACCTTCGATAGCCTGTCAAAGTCCCAAAATAGGTGAAACATGACCAAGGATATCCAAAACTTGGTCAAGGACCAACAGAATTCTAAAAACGTGAGAGTCTGCAACTTCACCAAAATGTTTTTATAGTGAAAATAAAAATATAGCTCGTTTGAGACTAATTTTAGGACTAGTCGAAAACCCTAACTTCCACACGAGATATCTCCAAAATATAATGAACCATATCTTAAAATTTTTACCACATGTTATTTGCTATCTTTACTCAGTATCCTAAAAATTTCACTATATAAAACGTCCCATAAAAAACTTTCTAAAAGAAATATTAATATGACTCATTTAAAACTGATTTTAGGATGAGTAAAAAACCCTATATTCCATAGGCTATATCTCCAAAAGTATAACAAACCAGAACCTTAATTTTTTACCAAAAGTACTCAGATAAGTCTCCTAAAAATTTCATTGTCTAAAGCATCCCCCCAAAACATTTATAGAGAAAATTCCAAGATGACTCGTTTGAAGAAGAAAAACCCTATGATCAATGTTTTGATATGAAATTTTATGAACCAATGCCTTGATAATGATTAAAAGTCAATGAATAATAATCCACTTCAAGGGTGAAACCTTCTTTCACAATATATTC
>SNQJ01S0129151.1:41380-67418 GCA_010110895.2 Picea sitchensis
CAAGGCCATGGTTGTAATCTCTCTTTCACATTTAATATGATACAGTAATATGATTCTTTCCCATAAAGCTATTTCCACTTTATTGTATAATTCCTTGATCATATACATAGAATGACTATTGAATAGATTGTGCTTTATTCACTTTGGTTGGTTTGTGTTGTCTTGGTCTTGGCTGCACAAGATCACTGGAGCGAAGCGGGAGAAACAAAGACCATAGGAAGCGATTATAAGGTATGTAACTTATTCTTGCTTCTTAGTTAATTCAATGGTTAAAATCTAGGGAAAGAGTTATGTTCTGTCTTGCTTTGTTCTAGATTCAGGTGGATCTAGGGAGATCGGTTTGTGTCCACACTTACGGATTTATCCAATAACACACACTCTACCCTTGCCTCTGCTTGAAGTGATGCCAACAGATCCACTAATCCTCTGCATACCCAATATGGTAGAATTTGGATTTGACGAGGGTTTTAAACACCTACCACTTAGTCAATGGTGGATCACCCTCCAACCTAAGTGTCTTTGTGTGTATTTCCCAACATGTTAGTGCATAGCCCTCTAGTTTCAATCGGAAAAATGAAATTTTCTACTCTTCATTTATATTATGGACATTTAAATACACTTCTAATTGTTTCAACTAGTGATTCAACTTAACAACATCAGTCTCACCATGATAGAGCTTGATATCTACTTTCTCTTGCATTTTAAACAAAGGTTGTGAAGGAGTGATGGTATTGGAACTTGGTTTCTCTTTCTCGGGCTCTTTTTTTATTCCTTTTATAGGTCTTCACTATCTCCTAGTTGTTGAGTTATTATATTCTTTACAGTGAAAGAATAGTCATTCGACTGTCTAGTTGAGGTGGATCGAATCACTGGTAAGTTGACCAACGTGTTAAGTTGAGTCGATGGTTAATTCTAAGGTCGAAGTGACCGACTAAGAAGTCAAAGTCAATGTAATCGATGGGAATTCAAAATTTTAGTCAATAAGAGGCCAGTGGCAGCCGACTAGAGGTCAACTATAACATAATCTCGAGATTCACGAGATTTCAACCAATCTTCTATGTGGATCTGTAACCATTTTTGGGTGCCACAATTTTGGGTTTTGCATGTTGTAATGCCTATAAATAAGTCATGTTGTAATTGTATTAGATGGATTTTCATGTTGATGTTCTCATTGATGTTCTTGGGCATGTATATGCAAGTCGAATTGGTTGCAGGGTTTCTCTTGTGTAAAGCAAGAGAGTATGATGGTGATTGTGTCTTAGGTGTAGACCAAGGTTAGTCATGTAACTCTTTATTCGATGAATGAATAAGACAACAAGAGAGAAAGACTCTCAAACAATGTTGGTTTTCCTGGTTTTGGGTTTCTAGGGTAAAATCCCTATGTACTGTGTGTTTGCCATTTTTTTCTACTTAAATATATCTTCTCTTTCCTGGTTGGTTTAATGTGAGTCTTTATTTCTCATCGTTTGGTATCATATCCTATATCTTTCTTTGTACAAGTCATATCAAAGAAAGGTAGAGTAGATCTTGGATCTAAGCTAAAACTAGGTCCAGTGGGAGTTGTAGGTTATACATCTTTAAAGTTGTATTTAAAAGAATGGTAAGTAGTTCGAGGATAGAGGTCGGAAAAATTTAGCGGCCAAAATTTTGAGCTTTGGAAACTTAAAATTGAAGATCTTCTTGTAGATCGAGAACAATGAGAAATGATATGCCCATGAACCATTCTAACAGTTATGTTGAGGGAAGAATGGGAGAAACTTGAGAGAAGGACATGGAGTATGATTCGACTATGTCACGTAGATTCGATCTTCATGAATGTCTCGGGTGAAGACTCTATAAAGAAACTGTGGGAAAATTTGGGAAGCTTGTATCGATCGAAATCCTTGGTAAACAAGTTGTTCAAGTGGAAGAAACTATATCTTCTAAGGATGAGTGATGGGAGCTCAGTAACAAAGCATCTAAATGCATTCAATATTGTAATAAGCCAATTATTGTCCGTGGATATTAAAATCACTGATAAGGAAAAATGCATTATCATGTTATGTTCTTTGCCAAACTCTTGGGATAGCTTAGTCGTGGCTATATGTAGTAATTCAAACATATAACACTTGAAGAAGTGGTTGCATCTCTACTATCATAATAAATGAGACAGAAGCTCATGGAAGGATTTACCAAAGATGCCTTGATGGTGAGAGGTCAACCAATCGACAAAGATAAAGGAAAATTATCCAATAGAAAGTCTAAGTTGAAGGGTAGATCTAAATCCTTGGTTCAGTCGATGAAAATATGATGGAAATGTGGTAAATTTGTGCATTACAAGAGAGATTGAAAATCAAAGGAAACAAATGTTAGTACAATATCCAATGAGAAGAAGTAGACTAAGAGAAATATTTCTCTAGACAAAGGAGACGATGTGTATATGGAGTCTACTAGTACACAATTGGATCATGATGTTTGGTTGATCGAATGAAGAACATCCTTTCATATGACACCTCACAAAAAATGGTTTTGTGAATATGAGAGATATGAAATGGGAGATGTGTTCTTAGGCGGCGAATCGACAACCAAAATTGTTGGAAGAGGAAGAATCTGACTGATATTGCAATATGGGAGGAGAAGAACCCTTCCAAGTGTGCTATATATTATGACTTTGGAAAGAAATATGATATCTATTAGAAAAATGAGTGATGCAAGTGTGCAAACTTTATTTCAAAAGGATACGTGAAAAATGGTCAGAGGTGTGATGGTATTAATGAAAGGAGTTCGGATTCAAAACCTATACAAGTTGTTAGAGAATGTTGACTCATCTAGATGCAACAATAATATTGTTCCCAATGTCAACCTGACTTCAAATTGACTTGAATTCAACTCAACAAGACTTCACTCGGGTTGAGTTGATATAAATTGACTCGATTGTTCTTCGTCAAGTTGACCCAACCATGTTATGGCACTAGAGGATGAGACACATTGACATAAAGGGACTTCAATCTATGCACAAAAAATGTATCATCAAAGCTTTTCCTAATTGTAATTTGGAAGTCAATTTTGGTGAACATTGCATGTATGGAAAATAAAATCAGGTTAGGTTCCCATCTAGAGTGACAAGGATAAAGGGGATTATGGAATTAATTCATAGTGACGTGTTTGGGCCTATACCACTCCTTTCACTTGGTGGATCCTTATATTATGTTTCCTTCATAGATTTTTTTTTCCAGGAAGACATGGATATATTTCCCGAGGAAGAAATCATAGGTTTTCGAGAAATTCAAACAGTTTAAATCTCTTTTGGAAAACCAGACAGATAAGAAAATCAAGGTGTTGAGAACTAACAATGGTGGTGAATTCTGTGGAAAGGATTTTGAGCATTTTTGTAAGTAGTGTGGCATAGCATGTCAAAATAACACACCATATACCCCACAAAAAAATGGAGTAGTTGAAATAATGAATGAGATGTTGATGGACAAGGCAAGGAGAATTCTCAGTGGTGCAGGGCACACACAAGAATTATGTGTAGAGACAGTTGAGACAAAAAAATATTCGGTAAATAGGTATCCTTCATCAATGCTATTGAACTTGAATCCACATCAGGTATGGTTTGGTAAGAATCCTTCACTTTCACATCTCAAAGTATTTGGTTATTATGCATTTATGCATGTTCCAAAGGAAAAGAAGAACAAATTAGACAATACATAAGTCAAGTGTATTGTCCTTGGGTACAAGGATGGAATGAAAGAATATAAGCTTTAGGATCCTGTATCAAAGAAAACAATATATAGTCGAGATTCATTCTTCATGGAAGTTGGTGGTACTTCCAAGTCTCAAGTGGTTCAAATGGAAAAATAACTAGATAATTTGGTGTTTGATTTGAGGAATGAAGAAGATGATTTAGATGATTCGATGGAATGACCAACTACGGTCGTGAGGAGATATGAATGAGTAAGACAACCAACTAAAAGGTATAGTTTGCCTAATTTCCATTTTTCATTTGTGTTATATGCCACTAATGAGGATCCCAAGTCGGTTAGGGAGGCAATCGACTTGATAGAGGGTAAACTATGGAAGGATGCCGTGGTAGAACAAATGGAATCCTTATAAAAAAATGATACATGGGATATAGTCAAGCTACCTAATGGATTAAAACTCGTCATTAGCAAGTGGGTGTTCAATAAAAAGATGAATGTAGCAAGTCAAGTTGAGAAATTCAAATCTTGAATGGCAGCGAAAGGATATTCCCAAGTCAATGGAGTAGACTTCAGTGAGATTTTTTCCCCTATTGAAAAACTAACTTCCATTAGAGTACTAACATCTCTAGTTGTAACATTTGATATTGAAATAGAGAAAATGGATGTGGATACAACATTCCTACATGGGGACCTAGAAGAATAAATCTACATGAAACAAATTGAAGGATTTGCAGTAAAAGGAAAGAAAGAGCTAGTGTGCAAGTTGAAAAGATTAATTTATGGTCTAAAGAAATCACCAAGGATGTGGTACCATAATTTTGACACCTACATTCTTAGTTTGGGATTTTTTACAAGCAAAGCCAATCACTACATATATTCTAAGGAAGAAGGGGATCATTTCATATATGTAGTGTTTTATGTCGACAACATGTTGCTAATTGGAAACAACATGGATTCTATATAAAGGAGGTGAAGAAGCAATTTTCCTCCAAGTTCGACATGAAGGATATCGATGAAACAAAATTCATTCTAGGAATGGATATCAAGAGATATCAGAAAACTAGAAATATTTGGTTGAGTCATAGAAAGTACATTGAAACAATTTTGAAGTGTTTCAACATGTGGGATTGCAAACAAGTCAAGGTACCAATTCCTGTGGGAGAAAAAATAACCATTGAACAGTGTCCAAACACACAAGAAGAAATAGAGGACATGGAACATGTTCCCTATGCTAGTGCTATTGGTTGTCTAATGTATGCGATGTTCTAGACTCGACCAAATATTTCTCATACAGTGGGATTATTGAGTAGATACATGTCGATGCCTAGGAAAGAGCACTATATAGTTGTCAAAAGAGTGTTCCACTAATAAATTTGGCACACTTTCCGACAACTTTCCAACGAATGCACATATATATTTTAATGAATCCAATTCCATAGGTTTATTGAAGGAATTTTTGTAACACCCCTATTTCTCCCTGTCTATAAATATAAGCATTATTATGACAAACTATATACATATATGTTATGTACTCAAGCAAAAACAATAGGCCTTGATTTATTTTTGTACTGTATATATTTGATTTTAATATAACAAATAAATGTTGAGTTACTATTGAAGGGATGGCCTTCACAGGTTACGATGTCATGAAAGGAATGGGAAAGAGTGAGGTAATTACTTATTTAAATGAATCTTCTATAAAATACCATGTTTAATTAAAAATGTTGTAGACATGAACTGTCCCCAACCTTGAAAAATTGATTATCATTCAAGATATTAGTTGGAACAATTTCTTTGGAAGTTAAAGAAGGATGGGAAATGTACATTAAAAAAAAACTTCTCTGATGATCCTTGAATCTCTCGGAGAGAAGATAGGAAAAGAGGGCACAAAGACAAAGGAAAAAGGAAACACACATGGATGGGGATAGGATGAGAGTAGCTGGAGATAGAGAAGAGAAGTTGCAGAGACTTCGTAAAAAATATTGCAAACATCCTCTCATGAAATCGTACCCTAGCTTGCGGGCGGCTGGTTGTAGTAGCGCATAGTGCAACCCTGCTTATGGTTGAGTGGAGAGTGGTCTACCCTACAATAGTGGCTAGAATATATCATAAATTGTAGACAAGTAACTTGTATTTATCTATGTATTAAATTAAATGCATGAATGTATTTGATAATTTGTACGATGATGTTTGATGTGAATACCCAAATGGTGAGCTTGTTTAAACCTTCCTAGTGATGGTATTTTGTTTACATATAATAAATATGTATGAGAAGTCCTGTATTTGTATTTGAATTTATCCTTAGTGAAATAACTGTAATTATAGTTTGTGCTAAGAATGGGAGATGGATGATTAAGGAAAGGATATAAACATAGAGAGGTGTGTGAATAGATAAATAACCCATATTCTAGTATAATATGGAGTGGAGAGATATCCCTGCTCGATGTATATACTCTCACATTTTTGTTTTCTGTAAATACTCATATTTGTGTTTGTTTGTGTACCTATGCATCATGGTGTCGAGACCCTGGGTGAATCAAGGTACTCTTTGGAACTTGATGAGGGCTCTCAAAAACTTAGAAACCCTATAGGAGAATGTGAAGAAAAACCCTCATGAAAATGACTAAGTCTAGACTTGGACTGTGAATCCAGTGGAAGAACCCTAATTCACTTTGGAGGATTGTGTCCATAGATTTGGAACAATGATTAAATCTAGGCCTTTTATCGGGATGCAGTCAAGATGAGATCTCAACTAATGATATGGAAGATGAGAGAGATCTTGACCCACCATCAACGCTGAGTATGAAGCCTGCAAAGTATGCACTCCGATCTCAACGAGGGTCATCGATCTGTCAGAGGGTACTCATGGATAATTCTATACCTTTAGATCCGTTTTGGTCAACATGGTTGGAGTCTCATAGTTGGAATGGCCTTGGATGTTGAGGTGGAGGTAGTCCGAAAAGGGGATTCAGAGGGACGATCTAGGTCATCCATTGGGGTGAGATCCATGGTACACCTCCATTGTAGATCATTGTGGATCTTGTTTGATGAGACCAACTGATGAGATGATTTCATAATGACATATCTTTCTGACCAATATTTACACTGTGTACACGGGGAGCACATGTCGACCAGTGATTGAAGGAAGGACCAAGGGGGGGACCCATGTCATACCCCATGCCCTTAGGGAATCAACCTGATCTGTCGACCATTGGATCTAGGGATGGGAAGATATCCACTGTCGATTGGAGGTTTTAGTAGTCGGAGAGAACCATCTTCAGGTTCAAAATGGAACTCCAATAGAGGATACTCTGAGTTGTGATCTATTCTGTCGATACATCGAGAAATAAATCGGAGATATTGGGATCGATCATTGTAGTGGAGTAGTTGGGGTTATTTATACCACTGAGATGAAAATATCTCGAAGACATGACTCTGATGAAGTAATCCTTATATATGAGGGCAGGATGAAGGTGTCGTCACCTTGTTGACATGGTTAACATCACCCCTCCAATTCACCGAGGATAGGGGTAACCACCTGAATTGATAATATGAGTACTTATGCAGTGATGTGTGTGTCACGTCAAGTGTATGTGAAGGTCCATGTGTCGAGCATGGATTGAGACACATGTGTCATAAATGTGTCATGGAATGACATGTGTCTCCCTAGGAATGGCCCTAGACTAAGAGTCATATGTGAAGGCGGCTAGGATACCTGTGGAAATATGCCCTAGAAATCTATCGTTAGATATCTAGTGAAGAGATCTCGACTATCCTTCATACAGTATCTCTCGAAGTAAGTTATGAAGACATACTCCAATGGAGAAGCTATGAAAGGAATATTTGACCATCAATCTATTGAATACAAAGGAGCTATGAGGAGAATATCTAACCATTGATCGATCGAGGATGAATGAGCTCCGAGGAGAGATCCTAGCCATTCATCGCAATAAAATTTTAGAGTGGGTCAAGGTGAGATACTCCGAGGGAGAAGATTTGAGAAGGAAATATGATCGTCGAATCTGATGGGATGGAGGAGTTCTTAGGGGAATTTGTACCATTCATCTCTAGATTCTTTATGTAACGAAACAAATATTTTCACTCCGAGGGAGGAGCTCCAAGACATGATCCTGACCATCGATATGTCAGGATTGGAGAAGTCCTAAGAGGAGATATGATCCATTCTTCATAAGGGGTAAATCATAATATATCACAAGTATACACTTCAAGGAAGGTGCACTAAGTTGTAAATCTAACCATAGATCTGTCAGGGATCAGGGAGATTTGAGGGGAGATCATGTTTTTCTATTGTGATGAACTTTCAGTATTGATTAGGAAATACATCCAAAGGGGAGAGCTCCAAGGAGACAAACTGATCGTCTATCTATCAGAACCAGAGGATCTCCAAGAATGGATCTTGGTCATTCATCATAAGGAACCTTTTGGGGTGGATTATGGAGATGTACCCTGCAGGGATGCTCCCATATAGAACCATGATGGTGAAGTACTGTGAAAGAAAGGTTTGATAGAGCATGGGTAGAGATATGACATAGCCAATTCCACATATGTGCCACCAAGTGTGACAAATATATTATAGGGCCACGTTAGTGCCACATTGGATAAATTTTGATGATAGGGTACCACGTGGATGACACGTGGCAATGAAGTGACCCAAACTTTGAAAGGCCATAAATTTTGATATAGAACTTGGATTTGAATGAAATCATATTCGTTGGAAATAACTTGATGAGAAAAATACAATGGTGTCATTGAAAAGAAATTTTGTATTCCTTTAAGGAGAATGAAATTTTATTACCCCATTCCCTTAAATGCTACCTAGGGGGTTGGGTGTGTTACAAAGTGGTATCATAGAAGAACACTACACTTGACCTTCTTGGGATCACTACAAGAGTAAAAATGAAATTTATTAGAAGGTTATAAGGGGGAGGGAACACTAACCTACCCTATTCATGAGGGCCTACTAATGCCCAGTCATGTGACTGAGTGCTTGGTTCTCTGAATGTGTCACCACTTTCTTACCAAGTGGTATTTTTTTTTGTAGTAGAAGTGAAAGGTCGGTAGGTGATAATAAAACCAACCTCGAGAGTGCCACCATGGATTTATCAACCGCCTTGTGTCCCATAGTGGAGTTTCCAAAACCACCACTGTGGAATAAGCCTCTTATTAACACGCGTGTAACTTGAGCCGACACTTGAAATCTAGATTGTTGATCTTTTAGTGTAAACCCTGACTACATTCATGGTATATATTGATGAGGATTGTTGATTTGACTGTGATCAACGATGATGATTAAAAACTTAACCACCAGGTATGTGACCACAAAGACTACGACCAATGATGGATCTTGGTCGACTTATTTATCTAATGGTCCTTGAGTCTCAATTTTACTCAATATGTGAAATTCAATGGAACTTGTTGTGCAGACAATTAACACTTAAGATCTACAAACTGATAATGTCCTTGTGGAAACATACGTGGGGATTTATTTTAAACCTTAATTACTAGAAAGAGGAACAAAATTATAATGTTTCTTCTACATGATTAAATATGTACTTTATGTTGCTATTATTTAATAAATTCTTGAAGTGAAATTTCAGTTTACAAATATTTCTCTTACCTATGTTGTTTATAAGTTAAGGACAAATAAACTAATAGAAAATTGTTGATCATCAGTGCTTAACCAATCAGTGACTTCCCATACAAGCTATAAGTGAAAGGATGGTGACCCACCATGAATGGGGAGAGAGTTCCCATATCAAAGAAGAAGAATTTCATGAATGAAGAATGGTAGAAACTCCTCCAACCAAATATTGTGAGAAGTCTCATGGAAGAATTGCAAAGATTTAAGGCTGAGAATGAAACGATAATGAAGGAGAAAGAAAAATAGACTGAAATAAATCCAGTCTTGTTGCAAATCCTGTGAGACATACAAAGGAAGTTGCAACATGTGCCAACGATCAATATCATGGAAGGGCATTAGCTCGAGAAAACCTAGATTCTTCTTGAGATACAGGGGCACAAACCTGAAAGAAGCAATGAAAGAAGAAAAAATCCCACGAAGGCTCATCATGGAGCCAAGAAATATGCCAAAACCAAAGACTCATCAGAGAATTCATCTAGTGAAGGAGTAGAAAGCTCCAAGGAACTATCCAACAGTGAGACCGATTCCCATTCTGAGAAGAGAGGAAAGAAGAGGAAGCACTCCAAGGGAAGTAACCCTGAAGAATTTAAGAAATCCAAGACACATACTTTTGATGGGGAAATTAAAAATGGGGAATAGGCAGAAGCTTGGATACTTAGCTTGAAGAAGTATTTCAAATTTCATAACTACTGAGAACCTGAAAGCCTGAATAACTATATTTAATTTGAATGGAATTGCCTCTAAATGGTGGGGAAACCTTATAAATGTAAAAGGAATCTGAGAAAAGGAGTTGTATTGGAATAAATTTGAGAAATACTTCAAGAATAAGTACTTGTTTGAGAGGTACTATGATGGAAAGATGAAGGAATTCTATGAACTCAAACTAGGACAAATCACTATAGTTGAATATATCAAAATTGTTTTGGAATTGATGAGGTATGTGCCCTACATAAAGGATGAAAAGGTGAAGATGAAACTATTTTTTAGTGGGCTTCCTCAATATTTCCAGAAAAGGATTGAATTTTATTAACCTAATACCTTAGAAGATGCCATTTGGAAGGCTAGATATTGTTATGAGAAACTCAACAACAAAGAAAAACACCCCAAGGAATGGAAGAATAAAAGTAATATGGGATTCAAGAAGAAGGAGGTTAAACCTTCAAGGTTTAAGAATTATGGGAAGGGTTCTAGGATAAGATTAGCCACAAAAAATGTGACTCAACAAAAATTTCCATCTCAAAGTGGAAATAAAACTTTTGGATCATCCCTAGGAAGGACTAAAAGTATGAAGAAGGAACCATTGAAATGTTAGGATTGTGGAGAAGAGCATCTACAGAGGGATTTCCCTCATAGGAATCCATGTAGTAAGGGAATCTAAAACATCCAAGAGGCTACCATAGTTGATGATGTGGCCAGGAGTATGCCAAAAACTCATGAAGCTTTTTGAAATAAGAAAGAAGACCACCAAGCCTCAGTGGTGGAAATGGAAGGTATGGTCACCAATCGTATTATTTCTATTATGATTGACCCTAGTTATAATCTGAGTTATATTTCTCCTCAATCCATTGGGAAGTGTAAATTACAACAAGCAAAACATGCTAAACCATGGCTGGTACAACTAGCCATTGTAACAAAAAGAAAGGCAATAAAGGTCATAACAACATGCCAAATCATTATGAATGAGTTTTCTACCCAAGCCACCTTAAACATCCTTCCTATAGGATGATATTACATGTTGATTGGCATAGATTGGTTGGCTTCCCATAAATTCAAGTTGGACTATTATAATAAAACCTTACAATGTGAAGATGATAGATGGAAGAAAATAACTCTATAGGGAATCCAAAATCCTATCTCAGTGAGATAGATATTATCCATCAAAATGAAGAATTATTGTAGGAAGGGATGCCCTTTGTATGCAATACAATTATTGAAATCCATTGAGGACCAAAAACCAAGCCTAGAAGACCACCCTATACTAGAAGACTATAGAGATGTATTTCCTGAAAAGAAACCAGGTTTACCTCCAAGGAGAGATATTGATTTCTCAATAGATCTTGTACATAGAGCAATGCCAATGTCTAGAGCACCCTATAGGATGAGTACCCTAGACCTAGTTGAGGTCAAATTGTAGCTGAAAGAAATGTTAGACAAGGGTTACATTCGACCTAGTGTGTCTCTTTAGGGAGCACCAATCTTGTTTGTAAAGAACAACGATGGCACACTCAAGGAATAAGGATGGAATCAAGAAAAAAATGCCATTCTTTGTTCCATAAACGTCCTAATATGTCATTCTTTATTCAATATAAATGTCATTCCTTATTTCGTAAATTCTCTACACACCATTATAATAATGAACCATGAAGTCAAGAGGGAAAAGTGATGTTTTTTCTTACGATGGAGATTCTGGTTGTGGGGGTGATGGGGGTTTTTATGGTGAGGGGGGTTGTTCAATGATTATTGTGGTGGATGTAGTGGTGTCCAGTTTAGGGTCATAAGTGATGTGAATCACTGTCTACGCAACTCGAGTGGCGGATCTGGTACGAGGTAAAGATGACGATATCGATTGCGGATTCAACGAATTAACATGGGAAACCCCTATCCGAGGCTTTGTCGGTGTGACATCTCTTATGAAAGAAACATCAAGGATGTCATTAACATTCTTACCTGAGATACATCTTGCTTTGGAAGCTACAGAAACACTAGAAGTGTTCTCTTCTTTTTCTTCAAAGGTATTTCATCCTCCTCCATATTAGAGTTTGATGGCATCTCGACCTTCTGCTTCTTTGTTGTTGGTGTTGTTGGACTAGAACTTGGCCCGACTGCTTCTTATTGTCCCCTTTTATTATTAGCTCCAGGGGTAAAAGATGGTGCATCCCCGACTTGTGTGGGTTGTGCTTCACTCCTAGCCATGACATGACCTCCTTGTCAAAGGCCTCTTCCTCTAGGTAGAATGACAACATCTGGGAGTGAAAGTCTTTTGCCTTGGCATGCCTTGGCTAGAAAAAGGTACGGTGATGGTTCATGCTGAATGAAATGTTACGCATGTTCATATTGAGAAATTCCTGTGGTATGCGCAAGTTCTGAGTTGCATATATTAGCCCGTTGTACCACTTTAGGATTGCGACATTGTTGAATTCTGTAATTTTTTGAGTCCGACCTTGAATGCCAAGGTTCAAACATATTTTCTAGGCAACCCTTGTCTACTAGTGATAATGTTCTACCTGGGGGTGGCGTCCACTTCCACATGGAAAATACAACCAGAAAGTACCCGTATGTAAATATTCCTCCCTTCTCCTATGCCTCCTTGCAGGATACCAGAAGTTCTTCTACAAGGTAACTACACCAATTGAACACAAATCCATTGGTGTACAAATCTGCCACTGATAGGGCATATAATGTGCATTCACCTTTGTAATATGAACGCATGACCTTGCTAGAAATTACATAGCAAGAGGTATTGCCTATCTCTGGTAAAATGGGGTCAATCTTGGATGTGCGCCCCCCTCTTTGTGTATGGAACTTCTCATACAGGTTGGGCTTGCCCTTTTTTTCCCCATTCTTACTCGAGCCTTGAAACCCTTTCAACACATACTCACCTTCGAGCGATAATCTAGTAAGTTGATGGATATACTCCGCATGAATTGGGTAATTTATATCAAGCCATAGGCTCTTGTCATGTACTCAACTGATGAGGAATTGGTACATCTCACCTGAAGTGTTGAACACTGGTAAATCTCTGAGATTCATGATGCTAGAGTTGAAAAAATTAATGAATTCTAGTTTTGGGATTAACTCCATCCCTCCCATTATATCTAGAGCCAAGTCCCAGAATACACTAAAGTTCATTAGTGGGAACAAGACCTAGTTTGTTAGGTCTACTTCGAGGAGCTTCACCTGCTCAACCTTTCCCTTGAGATCGCCCACGATCTCGACCTGAGGATCACATGGCTCATCCAACAGTACATCTTTGGAAACTGAACTACTGCTTCATGTAGTTCTCGACATAGTGACTCTGGATTGCCAAAATACTTCGACAGGATAATTGGGATTCGAGATCGCGACTGAGGGTCGAGGGATTGCACAACCATTACTAAAATTTGGAAATCAAAAGGCACAAAGTTCTCTCTGGGAAACAATAAATATTACACTGAGTTCACACAACCTTATACTCAGGCTTAGCTAGAAAGTTCTGTAATAACTGCTAAGGCCACTCATCATTAATCCTATCGATGCAATTGGAAGCTCAGTTGTCCGACAAGACTGTTAATGGGGTAAATCTATCGAGTGATTATGGAATTTACTGAAAAAGTTGGTCAGAGATATGGCCGACTTCAGACCTTACCATTTGAATGGATGAGAATCCTAGCGCGAATACCGATGGCATCTTCGTGTATCACAGATTTATGGTCTAACAGAGTTCAGACGGGTTACTGTAGTGGTCATCAAGGCTATGAATGGACCGGGTTCATGTGGCACATGGACTAGGATTGCGTTCATATTTTCCATCCTCCAACCACAATGGGGTCCCCGTCACATTTTTTTAGCACTGAGAGTAAGAACCTAGTGTATGTGATCAATGACCTACAAAACTTCTTCAACAAAAGGATGACATCTTCATTTGACTTTACTTCAGTCTCGTGGGACTAGTTTTTGTATTTATCACAAACACTAACTTTCAACAAGCATAACTCCATACCTGTAATGAATAAAGGTTTGAAACTTGTACACAATATTCTTCAATAGATTCTTTGAAATTAATCCAAGTTTTTCTCCTTGAATCATCCATTAAAGTGAGTTATAGCGAAAATGAAAGACTTTTTTGAATGTTGTCTTATTCTAGAGAGTGAACATTTAGAGCATGACATGCATTGAATATATCTAGTTATAAAAATCACAAAAAACATATGAAGTAATGTACTCTTTCTATTAAAATTGGTCTCACCGAATGTGCATCCTCTATGAATAAGTTATGATTATTTTTCTTAGAACCTTTGTTTGATACTAGTTTTCGGACTAGCCTAAAACCCTATCTTCCACAGAGTGTATCTACACAAATAAAATGACCTAGAAGTTGAAATATTTACTATAGGTACCATGATATGTATTCTAAACTTCCTACACATTTCACTATCTGAATCATTCTAGAAAAAAAACGATATAGTGAAAATGGTAAGATGACCTTTAAATAACATACCTTAGAACACATCATCACAAGACTTCATCATCCCTAGGAATTTTTCCCTTCTTCTCTTCATATTCCCTCTAAAATTTTCCTCAGATATCCTTTCTTAGCTTGGATAAAAATAACTTGAGTTGATGTAACAAATGAACTCCTAGGTGCCTTATTTATACTAGATCTGGCACCCTCTTTTTAGGGCCAACATGAACCAAATAAAATTCAAAATAATTTTTGATGATTATTCCATTGGGGTCGACTTTACCAACAATATCCTTAATATTTATTTTAATATTCATTACAATTGGGTCGAATTGTAACTTCTTGTTTGCAACAAATTTTCTTCTTTTAACTAATTTTGGTCAGACTTGTCACTTCTTGTTACAATTGTTTAGGTCTTCTTAACCATACTTTGGGGATTTCATATTCAAGAGGGCATATCTCCTCAACTGTGAGGAACCATGTGGTGTACCACCTACCATTGGAAATAGAATGATGAGGAATATCCATCTATGAGATATTTAAATGCATTAGTAGATTCCATCATCCTATTTTTCCTCAAACAACTTCATGCTTCATGAAAAAATCTATGGGATTCTTGTAGATTTCTTCAAAGCATCTTTCTATGAGGACCATGCTTAAATATACACCATCAGGGTACCACTTTGGGGACTTCTTCAATTATATCCATTGCTTCTAGAGGATTTTAGACTTCTTCTAACTTTGACATCAATGAAAACCAATTTTCCAACAATCTCCCCCCTTGGCATTGATGGAAACACTCATGATCTCCATGTGATCAATTCCCCCCCTGTCTTCATGATTTTTTCTTTCTCTCCCCCTTTGACATCAATGGAAAAGGGTAAACCCCCTGATAGTATACCTTCTTCTGAAAATATATTTCCCAATATTCATGCTTTTGAATTTTATTTCATGCTCTTGTTATGTCTCACTTCCGATAATTTTTGTCCATTGGTGCTTCCTGGTGATGTAAAACATTGACATACAAAAGAATAATTCATCAATGATATAATCATTCAAAAATATACTCTTCACAGTTTAACTTTTCCTGGTGATTTATATTCTCATGTCTTCTTTGAAAAATTCCATGTAGATCACTGTGGGGTAGAAAATACTCCATGTTTCTGTTGAAGATAATCAAATGTCTCTCTTAGGAGAGCTTTGGTGAAGATATATGCAATATTTTCCTTTTTCCTAATGTACTCCAAATTGATATTATCTTTTTTAACTTGTTCCCACAGAAAGTGAAACTTGATCGAAATATTTTTGGTCTTGGAATTCATCACTGTATTCTTGGAGACACTTATAGCATGGGTATTGTCACAGAGTAGAGAGATGGGGTCATCGTATTTTACTTGTATGTCTTGCATTGTTTGCTTCATCTAGAGAACCCAAGTACAACATATTGTTGTTGCAATAAATTCTACTTACGTTGAATACAATGATACTAAGAACTGCTTTTTACTTAACCAAGAGACCAGACTGTCACCCAAGTAGAAGGTTTCTCCACTAGTACTTCTTTGATCAACAATGCTTCTTGCCCAATTTGCATCTGCATAGGCGACCATAGTCAACTCATTCCCTTTTGGATACCATAATACAAACTCTATTGTTCCTTTAAGATATATGAATATTCATTTTACTACCATCACATGAGTCTCCTTTGGTGCTACTTGAAATATGTCAACCTGTCCAACTTATTGCATTACATATGGTCTTGAGGCTATCACATAGAGTAAGATGGAAATAATTGATATATGCAATATTTGATCTTCTTCCTTATATTCAACATCTTTACTCAACTTGAAATTAGTCTCCATAAGAGTACTCACGGGTTTGCAATCTTCCATTCCAAACTTCATCAATATTTATTTGATTTACTTGGTATGGGAAATGAAAATACCATCATCCAACTGAGATATCTGAAGTCTCAAAAAGAAAGTCAATTCACCAAGTAGTGACATTTCAAACTCATTATGCATTTCTTGGTAAAACTTCTTACTCATCCTATCATCATCACTTCCAAAGATAATGTCATCCACAAATACTTCAAGGATAAGTATGTTGTCCCTATCAACCTTTACGTAGAAATTTCTATGTGCATTACCCTTTTTGAATCCTTTTTGTTGTAAATACTTGTCCAACCTTGAATAACAGGCTCAAGGGGATTTCTTAAGTCCATACCAATATTTATTCAATATGTAAATGAAATACTCTATTTCCGATAGTAGAAACCCTTCTAGATGTTCAATGTAAACTTCTTATTTTAATTCACCATTTAGAAATGTTGATTTTACATCCATCTGATATACTTTGATTCTCTTGGAACATGCATAAGCCAAGATCATTCTGATTGCTTCCATTCTAGAAACATGGGAAAAAATTTCTTTAAAATCTACTACAACTTCAACTTGAGCATATCCTTTTCATACTAACCTTGCCTTGTTTCTGGTTACATGCCCATCTTCATTTAGTTTGTTTTGTACCAATTACATTTTTTCCTTAGGTCTTGGAACTAGTTCCCATGTTTCATTCTTCTATATTTAATATAGTTCTTCTTCCATGGCATTGATCCAATGTTCATCATTGTTGGATTCCTCAAATATCTTGGGTTCAACTTTGGATAACATTCATGGGTGTCTGTGTTTTAGTGTTCATACCTGTCTTCTTCCTCTAGTGTCTATTCCTTCATTTATATCTCCAATAATTTGTTCTGATGGATGCTTCTTCTGACCTCGGTAGTTAGGTTCCCTGGAGGGCATCAGAAAGTTGTGCTGATAATTTTTTTCTTGTTTTGATTTTGTCTTCTTCTCTTCTTCTTCTTGTTGGTGTTATTCTTCTTATACCTCTTCTTATTTTAGTTCTTCTTCTACATCTTTCTCTTTAGAATTTTTTCTTTCTTCTTTGATCTTCGACACATTTGTTTAATCAATATTTATATTTATGCTTTCCACTATCTTGTTGAGTCTTAGGTTGTAACATTTGTATTCTTTCCTTTTTCTTGAGTATCCAACCAATATGCCTTTATCAACTCGAGAATCAAAATTTCCCACTCTGTCATATTCTCTTTTTATGTAGCATTTTCTTCCAAATACTCTAAAATGCTTGACATTTGTTGATCTTCCATTCCATAACTCATATGGAGTTTTGTCACTGTTACTTTTGAGAATTCCTCTATTTGGAACTCAGTTATTGAATTGGATATATGCGTACCAAAAGTATTTGATTTCAAAGAGTTGGTCCTTTGGTGTGCTAAAACATTTGACACCGAAAGAAACGTATTTCAAATATAAGGTAAACCATTGATCTCTTTAGCACCTTCAGTGCTCAAGATAATGTTGAGACTTCTTGACCCTAATTGAGACTTCTTGACCCTACTCTAACATTAAAAAATGACAAATCTAATAATTTTCTTAAGGATCACAACGGAGGAATGGAGTTCTTTGAAATATTTCTTACAAGCCCAACTAGTGACGCTAGTGCTACATAGGTTGAGGTATGCTACTTAAAATATCCATATAAATAATTCTCCTAGCCAATTTTCCAGAATAATTTGACAGAAGTCCAAGACCTTGTTGCTAAAGTATATTGCATATATTCTTTATCATTCAATTCATAAAAATGCAGTAATTGATTAGGCTAGGATTATTTCAAATGAGATTTCATTATAGTTGGGAAGCCTTAGGAAGACCAAGAACTTTTTCATGACTATTATAGAAATTTTTTAAACACTCCATGCATCTTGCTTTGATGGCCTTCCATTTCCCTATGTAGACTCACATTACCCCATTTTTTTCACTTCAGAGATAAAAATAAAAACAATTGTCCATATATGTGGGCTCTAGTTAGACAACTTGTGTATACAAAGGTTGTCCCATTGCAACTCTTGTACATCAGGTTTTGTGCTCAAAACATAAAAATATGTCGGGTTTCCATGCCATGTCACGAGATCCATGATCTTTGAACCTCCATATACTGGAAATGCTCTGACCCGATCCTTCAATTCCCTTTTGGAGGCTATAAATTGAGCCATATACAAGCCTTGAACAAACACATCATTGAGAGCAAAGACACTCTAGAGAAATTTCACTTTTGATTAAGTATTCATCCCTTTATAATTGAAAGTCCAAACTCCTTATTTTCAGCCCCCAAGCTCTTCCTATCTTGAGATGGAGAACCTCATTGAATCCTACTACTTCTGAGCTTGCCTTTATGGAGGATTGAAGTGGTGGAGGCCCAACTAGAGGGACTTGGTTTCTTGGTTTCGATATTTTTTGTTACATAAGTTTTTCACCTATGTAATTTTGTTGATTACATTAATAGAAAAACTCTTTTCTCATCCAATTATATGTCGCAAATATTTAAATTATTTTCCATGGGCATATTTGTAATAAATGTTAATGGATTATTGTACTTTATACATTAACTTTATATATAATTTATATATGATTTTATATCTTGATTGTTGAGGACAAGTTGCAAGCATTAAGCATTTAGTCATGAGCTTAGTTTAGGTCTTCTTTAGACGCCCGAAAGAGGTAGGCTCTTAGCCTTCTCTTTTTAGCATTTATATTTATCTAGCATACTTGAGTTTAGAGTTGATTTCTAGGTGTCGTTCCATCTATTGTGGTTTACCCCTTGCCATAGAGATTTTCTTCATAACAAAATTGGCAACTCCATTGGGGAAGATATCCCTTTTGGGGTATTGGATGATTTTTCTCCTTCATTCCACTTTGTTTTTCTGAGTTTTTGTGTCTCTTGTTTCTTAGCAACCTTTAGTTTTCTTTACATATGAGTTTCTTGGCCTAAACATTTCCCTAGCAGTGTCGTCTTTGGCATATGAAGATTTTCCCTTGACAGACGTGTATATACATGAGTTGTTAGTTCTTAGGGTGTGTACGTATTCATTTGTTCCCTGAACATTCGTGTACATTATTTTGTGAGTCTGTTTAGTTGAGTTTAGTGTTTTCTAGGAAAGTTTGCTAGTTGTTGAGACTTCTTGGGTCCCTGTCTTGACTGTTGAGTGCCTATAGGGTGATAGGAATCCACTTTATTGGTGAATATTTCGGGAAAATTCATTTTGTGTCAATTTTCTCATTTTGTTGTCCTTGCATTCTAGTTTGGTTAGTTGCTTCTTAGTGTCTTGATTGGCTTGTCTCTTTGTGCTTGAAGTAGGGTCTGCTTGGAGGTTATTTATTCAGTCCATGAATTTTCATTTCGATATATTCAAAATACAAAAACATTTTTCTCTTTTCATTTTATCTAGAGCATTTTCACTTTTGGATGCATTACATTACTTTTTGCATGTTAGGAAAGATTGCACTTCATTGAAATTTTAGCGATTTCTTTCATATAACAACATTTAGAGGCATACCATATGTTTGAAAATCAAGACTAGTCATTAGCAGTGCTTTTATATTTACTTATTTTATTCTAAGTCGTCATACAATCAGTTTCATGATCACACCTCTTGAGTAAGAAGAAACCATTAAAATTAACATTGAATGTTTTAAAATTGATTCAAAACGATTTATTTTCCAGGGTACACAAACAAGTATAGGACCTAGAGCCTTGGAATAGGATTTTGTGAGTAAAATTCTCCAAGGCTATAAAAATCAACTTATGCGTCTGGCTAGGGAGTGGTGAAACCTATTGTGTAATCGGTGTCCTCAAAAGGCTCCACTCACACCGGAGTTAAGAACAAGGTCGCATGAAGTTGGTTGCAAAGATAGCCCTCTAATACCTTCCTAGTGTGAGAGACATTTTGGGGGGTTCTATTCATATATGGAGGTTTCACTAGTGCCTTTACCTCCTTGAGAGGTCATGCTTTCAATATTTAGAGTTTTTCTACCTTACCCATATGGTGGATCGGACCCGCGACTTCTCGCCCAAGCATTGGTTATACCATTGTGACCATAGTTGCTTGACCTAGGTATCCACTTAGGTTTCTTGCAGAGGTTATTCTGCAAGTACCCTAAGTCAAATAGGGATCAGAAAACACATAGAATTTATGGAGAATTTTCTCTCTCGAGGAATATGATCAACTATGTTGTGACGCCCGTGAGGGTCCATATAACAGATTTTGTTACTTCCACTCTATTTTTCAAGATTCTCATCCCCTCCTAGGTGAGGCATACCTTCTTTAGTTCAGGAGGTCAATGTCATCCATTCTCTCTTGTTTGTGTGCATTTGGATTCTAGATTTATTTAGGAGTGTGATCTTTGTATATTAGTTTTCCTTAGGATTTTTCTTTGCGTCATGAGTATTGAGTCATCATGGAGTGAGAGTAGCCCTTTCATCAGTCTCGCTTTCTGTTGAATATATTACCACAGTTTGGTTTGATACCAAGCCGCCTCCTAGAAGGCATAAACTTAATAAATTTGGTACGTACATATCCACTGCTCAAGCTCACGATCATCCCATTATGAGTACCATTTCCACTCCAATATCCATTATGGTTGGTGGAACCCCTGTGACTCCATCAGTTAGCTCTAATCAGTTCATGGGGTCAACTTAGTCCATGGGGACATATCCTTTTATATTTTTGAATAGTATGACTTCGTCAACATCGATATTTATTCCCCCTGACACCTTCTTCACAAGGATACATTGTTATAGTACTAAGTTGATGCCTCTAGCCTCTAATCCTTATTCTTTTGGTATTTAGAATATGACTTCACACATGTCATCCTCCTTTCTGACACCCAACGTAGATGCTAGTTTTGGGTCGAGGGGCATGTTTCCTTCTTATAATCCTTTCTTGTTTGATGGGGGGATTATCCCTCAGTCATTTTCTATAGTAGAGGGTATGGAATGGACATATGGGTGGTGTTTCTACTTCATATATCTTGTCTGTCTACCTGTCATTCGCAATGCCTTTTCCTGCAAATTCTTATTTTATGAAAAATCATCTTCCAACCTTTGATATTACATCGGGGTGGGCTCAATTTTCTAACATGAGAAAACCCATGAATGGATTTACTTCGTTAAGGGGAAATGGATATCCTCACACAGATAATTTGTATCATATTTCTTTCTCCTTGCAAGAGTTCCCATATGGGATGATACATTCACAACCTTTCATGAAACCAACCTCTACTATTCATGTTGCGGATTGGTCAACAACCTCTGCGAGTCATTTTGAAGATAAGAAACCAGTTGCTGTGAGTCATACCGAGGGAAAGAAACTAGCTATTGAAAGTCATGCTGGGGGAACAAATCTAATCACTGCTAGTCACATTGCACAAATATCACCAACCTCTATAAGTCCTGTTGGAGATTAGCTACTATCCTCTGTAAGTCATGCTGGGAGCATGTGATCAACCACTACAAGTCATGATGGGGGAATTGATGTGATTGAGAAGCATATACATATAGGACATAAGCCCAATTTTATTTGTATACTTTGCAAAGGAGGTCAAACCAGACGCACCGATGCCACCAATAATATATCTCATCATGACATGGTTAAATAAAAACATTTGTGTACCATTGTAGGATTATTTCAAAAAATATATGTTGGTGCACTCTGTAGTATACTGACGCATTGTGGGCACCGTTGCTCCAAAGGGAGCACCGTGATATTTTTTTTTTTTAAATAATCAGTGCCCTGCGTAACATCAAATTCATCGATGTATCAAACAATATATATGTCAGTGTGATTGATAGTAACCAGACGCACAGTTCACACCCGTGTTCTAAAAGGGTGCACCATTTTTTAGGTTATTGTAAAAAATATTATCTAGTGTGCTATGTAAATCTTGTAGCACCAGTGCATTCAGTCATTGAGCACACCGGGACAGGGTTTAATAAAACAAATACCTGGCATAAAATTCATTTTTAACATTTTTAGTGTTGTAGGGCTCAAAAGCACCGGTGCCACTTTTTCCTCTCTGAAGCACCCTGTCGTCCGTTCTCCCCTTGCTTTCCTTCCTTCCGCCTATTCATGTGTGCGTGGCTTTCGAATTTTTCCAAATGATGAGAGAATTTGGTTTTTTTTACTACGTTCCAACCATGCCTCTCCGACAACAAATTTCCAGGAAATATCTTTGTTTCTTTATAACTTAAGTTTTCGCTGGATTAAAATTTAAAATTGAGTTAATTTTTCACTATTTAATATATATATATATATATATATATATATATATCTTCGTGGTGTGTTCGAGACATTTGGCTCGCACTGCGGTCAGTGCACCCTATAAATTTGTAGGGTGCGTTGCAACATAATGTTAAATTCCTCGATGGTGCGTAGTTAAATAGGAACGCACTGGCGCATCCATTTATCGATGCACCACGTAAAATTATTTAGTTATTCGACGGTGCATCACAATACCTCTAATGAAACGGTCCGTTACGATACATGACACACCACAAATATTAGATATCTTATTTTATGCAATGCGTTTGTAAGTGTGTGCATCGGAGAACTCATGTTTACAAACACACATCTATAAAAAAATGGCATTTTGTTGCGGTGTGCCCTATAAATTCTCTATGTGCATAGCTAGCGATGTGAGTAGAACAACTTGAACGCACCACTCGAAACAATTAGATCAAAAATTGCAAAGTTTTGAACTAATCAATTTTAAAAAATTGGTGGGCAGGTGCTTCACCATTACTGAAATGCACTGGTGCATTTAAGGAATGTATACGCACCGCCTTAACTAATTTAAAAAAAAAATATTGTACAGTGCATTAGGATTTAAATTTTTTGTTTTTTTTAAGAAATGCGTAAGGTAGTCGTAACGCACCAGTGGGGCAGTGCATCAATTTTTAAAAATTGGTGGGGTGTTGCATATTTGTTACTTAAATGCATCGAGGCATATAAGGAATGTATACACACCACCTTAACTAATTTTTAAAAAATTGTTTTACGATGCGTTAGGATTTTAATTTGTTTTAATTTGAAGCAGTGCATAGGATATTCGTAATGCATGGGGGTGTGGGTTTATGTAACGAACCGCCTCGTTACGACAATCATTCTAGGAATAGGTGCAATTTTTTTTTTGTGTTTAGGTGTGTGCGCGCGTGAAGAAGTAATAACACAACAAGACGCAACCACGACAATAGTAAAACTGATCACTATCAATATTGATAATGACAACAATTATAGATAACCCTTCATTAAAGATGTCAATGTATAGAGATACCTTCATAATTATAGGAACACCAATTTGAAAAAAATAACCATAAGCATCCTAATTTAAGGATGGCTATCTGTAATATTAAAATTTAAAATGCCAAAATTAAAAAGAGCACAAATGGGAAAAGACAATCTATTCAATATTACCAATGACCATAACTAAAGATCACAATTAGTTAAGGATACCATCCATGCTCATTGTAACCAATAATATTAAAATGAGAGATGAACCCAATTTACAACTAATGACTATAGAACCAAAATATTGAATTAACAATGTTGCAAACAGAAATTTAGACAGCCCCATTAACACCATTTTATTAAACGAAGTTATTAATACCCTAATGTTGAGTGACAATACAACCCAACATTGGATCGATAATGGACCCATCGTAATCAAATGAAATTATTAACCCGAATATTAAGGTAGCCCTATTAGCCATAAATTTAAACGCTGATGTTCACCATGATTTAAACGAGAATATTAAAACCAGCTCAGGGATGATAAGAGAGCCCAAGTATTAAGCAAGCTCCAATTATGAAGGGACCCTACATGGACTGAGAAACGCAATGGCTGACTGTAAAGCAACAAAATGAAAGGGAAACCTGGGGCTCACGTATCACATTACTAAACTGAAGGTTGCGCTGGCATGCGATCAGTAAATTCTGGAAGTATACGCTGGAGTTATTTCTAAAGGTATGCGCTGGCCAGAGATCGAGGCAGCCCCACTAAACCAGAATGCTAACATCTAATGAATGTAAGCTGAAAACAAGGCATTGACCACAATGCTATTAACCATAACCGGCATTTTATGCGAGCATCTGGTAAGGCTTTTAAAAATAATAAAGAGGCGGTTGCGCGGCATTCAGAAAAATAAGGATGCAGTTAAGGAGGCAAGGGAGAAAATATTACATTTACTGAACTTGGGAAATCCGGCGAGAAATGGGGAAGGGAAGCGCTACCCCGAGGTGATAATAGCACGTTGAGACAGTGTCTTAAGCCACCATCTGCTAGGTCATACCGCCCGGCAGCTCGCAGTCCCCTCGAGGCGGAGCTCCTTGCCTTTATGCGGACACACAGCCACCGCACAACCATGTACACAGTCATATTTTGATGGGGAAACTCGGGTCGTTAGGAGGAGCTATCCAAGTCCACCTGCGTCAATTTGGGCTGTAAAAAATTGTGGCAGAGGGAAGGCGGTCCTTGCAATGGAACGACGCAGAGAAGTCTGGGAAAAGATTGGCTGAAACCAAGGGATTTCTGGGGACGATTACCAACGTTTTATCAGAACGAGAGTTGGAACGGAAACATTCTCCTGAGCGAACAACTGCCAGCAAGATTAACAGGACGAAAATACAACAACATTTAAACAAATTTCCAGATAGAAATTATGGGTGCAGACATTTCAAGCCAGAACGTTTCAAGGTCAGAGATAAAGAACAAGATTTCAAGGAGAAAACAAGAAACATGAGGGTACCAGTGATTGGGGCCCTGTATTAGAATTAAATCATGAGCAAGGTTAACGAAGATTATGAAATCAACAAAAATTTCAAGGAGGGTGAATGAGAACCCTGCACCCTCAATAAAATGACCAAAGGAAACAAATCGTCCACTGTCAACTGAAGCGAAAAGAAAACACGGTGATGACTGGAAATGGTAAGGGCGCAGCCTAAAAAAAAAATCATACTTTGGTATGAACGCAAGGAGAAAAATCTAAATCACTGAGCCAACAAGGAAAGGCAGACCATAATGGATGGGGATCCAATAATTAAACCTTCCGAACAGATGTTCCCTTAAGGAACTTACTGGATGAACGCATCATAATTTAAGGTAAAGGTTCCTATAAGATTACCCGAACACTATATTATCAATCTCAGAAATTTTCAGAACATCATGATAAACCACTCATTCAACCATTCAAATGAAAAGCGTACCTGGGCCTTTTTGCCCCTCCCTTCGGATTGATGTCCCGCGCTTCGTGCCACGTCCCTCTCTCCGCGCTCCTCTTGCTCGTCGACCATAGAGGACTCACCGGTACCTCCCAGCCAAATGCTAGGGGTACTCTGCTTCCCCCTTAGCCCCCCGAGCCGCAAAGGGGCCACACAAGAACCAGAGATAAACTAGCATCTCAACTCGCCTCCACGGCTGAGCTACCACTCCAACACAACTGAGATAAACCCAACTCCTCACAAGAAATCCCTCAAGCCACAATTCGGCAGCATAACGTTACGCTAACCGTTCCTCCCCCTTTTCCTTCCTTTCCCTTTCTTTTATAGAAAAATGAGACCCACTTACTTTCCTAATTATTAATTAATTAATTTTTAATGACAAACCTCTAAACAATCTCCGT
>SNQJ01S0129152.1:0-11049 GCA_010110895.2 Picea sitchensis
ATATCCTTTTTATGTGTGTGTCAGAGTACTAACTCGTGAATCTGTTATGTACATATGTGGGACCTTTTCAATTGACAAACTTTTCCTAGACTAGGTGTCGTCCTCGACTATAGGTAGGACCAACAATAGTAGGGGGAATAGTATATGTAGGAGGACCACCAACTGGAGAGGCTGATAGAGTCCTACGATGAGTGGAGAGGAACCTCATTGCTCTCACTCATGCCGTTCCTATGGCTATGATCAAGGATCTTCCCTCGGCTATGAAGCCACATGTGGTAGGGGTGCCTCAGACCTAGGTCCATTTATTTCGATGTCTTGTGAATGTCGTTGTTCATTATAGTAGGGCCAATAGGCCTAGAACTTAGATAGCGTCGGACCACTTATGTGTCAAGGGAACTTTTTGTACTATATGTTTTGAGGGCTTAAGCCTAACGTTGTATACTGATGAATTTTGAGGGTTCCATGCCCACTTTTGTACTCATGACACTATTTTTGACATATATATATATATATATACATACATCTTTCTTGTTTTATGGATAACATTTTTTACAAATGTATTTACATGTGTATGTGTGTGCTTTTCTTTTACATGGGAGCAACATGCCAATCTAAAACTTTATTAGCTAGAGTATCTGTTAAATGATTAAATCTCCTAAGAACATGGATATACGTAATGTAATCAAAAGATCATTCTAAGAGACGTACCCTAAGGAACCTTCGGTGAAGAGTGGGATAATAAACGCAGTAAATCACATTTAACTAAGACACAACCAGATAAGTATCTAAGTAAACCCAAAGGTGAAAAATTCCATGTGACAAAGCATCATGTAGAAATTTTATTACTGCACTATACTCAAAAACATCGTTGGTTGTGTTGCCTAGACAAATGCGTTCGAAAGATAGAAACTAACCTCCAGGTGACAGAGGTTGTGATAGATCCCATTTCTAGGCATAGGTGACACTTCTTGACCACCTCCACACAATCCTTGATTAACGAGGGCTAGAAGTATCCTGCACGTAGAATATTTTGGGTTGTTTCCAACCTAAACATATCACCGCCACATGCTCCGGTGTGAAAATCATTTAAAACAAGCTCTTCTTCTTCGTGGGTGAGACATCGTTGAAGAATGAAATCTATGGCTCGACGATACAAAGTGTCATCGAGTATAAGATAGTTTCACACTTGGTGTTGAATTCGTTGATGCTCATCATGAGAAGTAGAAGCGAGGCACGTCAAAGTATAAAGATACACAAGTATATCTGTTGGCATAGGGGTAGACCCAGGGTTCAATGCTACAACAACACACCAACAAAACCCTAACTACCGACCCATTCAAAAACACTTGTGAAGCAGATGAAGTCCTACCTAAGGTAGAGGCAGGGGTGGTTGAAGGACTCTAGTGTCTGCAACCTTAGATGATACATAGATATGTGATTGTAATGCTTAACCAAGCACTTAGCACTGACAGTTCATCAATATTTAACCAATATTCACTCGCATATAAAACAGAGCATCGCAACACTTGTTCAGATCTAATACGTCTAAGCACTTAACATAAGAGCTAAATTAGATCTAGTAGATTCAGGCACTAATAACATTCACATAGGTCATATCTAGCATCCATATTCATTATAAGAAGAAAGCATAAATAGATCTATCAAAGGACTTAGAAAATAACACATAAACACATCAACACATTGAACAAAGAAGAGAAACACAACATGTACATGGTTCACTCCCACCCTGGGGCTACGTCCACCAACTCTTCTCTTTATTTATTTACTTCATTCAAGCTTCTTACAAGCACAGAGCATCCAAATCCCACTCCATAGAGGACATGAGACCTGTGCACCTCGCTAGATCCTCCTTCCTTGCGTTACAACACAAAGCCTTCCACAATCTGTTACAACTACTTGCACTTATCTCTAAAAGTCTCTCATAGTATGCACAAAGCATCTACAAATCATACTTGCACTTAGCACAACATCGCCTAGATGCACCTCTTTCCTTGCATCACCTAGACATCTATTCATACATTACAAAAGTGGGCCTAAGCATGGGTAAACCCATGGGCCGACATCCCATACCCTTTACATAATCCCAAAACCCAAAAAGGACCCAAACATGGGCCGAGATCCCGCGATATCTGCTTCATCTTGCACTCCACCTTCGACAGCCTGTCGAAGTCCCAAAAATAGGTCAAACATGACCAAGAACCCTCAAAACTTGGTCAAGGGCCAACAGGTCCCCAACACTCACTTGTGACTCGTCCCAAGTCACTCTGGTCTGGTTAGTTCTACTTAAAAATCCTTGAGCTGCTTGGACTTATTATTGTGCTATGACCTTTTGTTCAACGAACTCTTGGATGACTATGTCATTGATAGGTCCCTCTAGGTGTTGTTCAACTTCACTGGCAACCTGCTCCAGTTCTTCTCCTCGACTTTTGACTTATGTGAACAATTGGTAAGATTTATCTTGTACAGGTTGGAGCCTTTGAGTTACTTCCATAACTCTTCTCTGGATAGTGTGGACCTTCTTATGGGTAGTGTGCTTCTCTTTCGATTGCTTCATTATTTCCACAGCTGACAGGGCCTTCAACTGCGCCTGTAGTGTCTCTGCGTGTTGCTTTGCTTCCTGGAGCTGCGACTCCAGTGCCTGCAATTCTGGGTTCTTGGTGAGTTACTCATATGTCTTGGCACTGTGATTAATCAGCTACTTTCATTCCATGGCAAGGGAATTTAGTCTCTCAACTGTGATTTGGGCAGTGGCTTCTCTTTGATCCCTTACATCTTATAGAGTTTCAGGCATTGTGCGGAGCTCTAAGTCTTCTATGCGGTGCTGGAGATGTTGGATGGATTCTATGAGCTGGTCTACTTGGTTCGTGACTCATTCCTCTGCCTTTATTTCTACAACTGTCACAGAGAGAAGTTCTCTGCTGAACTCTTCTTTCACTTCAAGTTTCTCCGCAAGCAACTGTTATTTTCCTTGCTGCAACTATTCTTTTTCTTCGTCAAACTTTACTTGGAGAGAAATCGTTTCTTGTTCTGCAGTGCTGCGTTGTTCTATGAGTACACCTTGCACTTGCTTCAAGGCATGGGTGTCTTGTTTGGTTTCTTCTTGTGCTCGTTGAAGGGTAGATTCGACTGTATCAACTAATCTGTGGAGTTGGGATGGCTCATATCCCAACTCAAGTTCTCCTAACGGCAGGGGTGCAGTGGAGACTGTGCGATTGGACTGAAGTGCTTGTTGTATTCCTCAGAGTTTAGTCTCAATTCTATCATACATTATCTCCTATTTGGATTCTTGTTTCTCATCTATTTTCAGTGAAGCATCATTCATGGCTTCTATGATGAAGTCAAAATCATTGGAGGTGAGGACAGTCTGCATCTTGGTCATGGTGGCTTTCAGTTTCTTCCCGGAAGAAGGTTTCAGAGGAGAAACCTTCCTCTTCTTCAAGGGGTCAGTCTCATCTCTGGACGGTGTTACTTTGCCTTTATTTTTTTCATCTTCTGTGCCATTTATCTCTTCGCCATCACCCTCTTACTCTGGTGATATGGAAGCAGTATTCACTTAGGCACTGTTTAAATCTTGGACTTCTTCGGTCTTCCTTGTCCTGCTGGGTCCAGGTGTATCATGCGTAGTTTCTGGGTTGTCAAGGTCAGATAGCTCGGCAAGGTCTATTGAGATAAGGAGGTCCATTGACCAGCCCTCCTCCAGGTCCTCTTCCATCTGCTTGTAGTATGACTGAAGTTATTTCTTATGTTCATCGTTTCACACTGTAATGTAAATGAAATGTCAATCTGTGCTGAAATTCATCAGGGGCCGAAACCAGTGTAGAGTGTTTGGAGTCATGCGAGGCTCGGATTCTATGGTTGTCTTCAACTGAAGGTAATAGGTATGAAAAAAAATGTTCGATTGCCACTGTTTGTTCATATCACACGAATACCAGAGTGTAGTGAACTTCACGGCTAGTGGCTCAAATGGATCGATATCAGGGAAGGTCGCACCTTTCGGAATCTCCTAGCCAATAAAGGTGATAATAATCAAGATCCAGATAAAGTGAAATTCATAGCTTTGATCTTATGCTTTGTGTAAATATAGCTCGAGCTGATTTACTAGGTACTTCGCCCAGTTCATCTGCAGGCCTTTCGTGCACTTCCCTGCGAGTTCAACGACAAATTCGTTGACTTGTGTAGGTCGATTATTACTTACTAACTTTCCTGCAATTAACTGACAGGCGAGGAACACTGCGCCATTTTGGATGGAGGCTACCTTATAACCTCTTATTCCCTTCTTAACATCGCCATAGTTGTCCTTGATTTTCTGTGCTAGTGTGTGGTCCATGGATTTTCTGGGATAGAAATCTTGTGGATCAGTTCCTTGCATACAAATCCCTGTGATCCTATGGATCAATGTCAGATAAAATGTAATGCAGTGGTTTAGCCACAATTATTCACCATGGTGGCATGAAAGTAACAGCATGACACATGCATTGACTTCCTGGTGTCTAACAAAGTGCGGGAGTTTCATGACATTCAACAAGGTGGACTACGCTAGGTTCATCATCCACGATTGGGGGATTATCTTTGAATTCTTCCCCTTTTCTGGTTAGGTACATATATGGGGCAAGAATGTTATATGCTTTTCCATCTCCGAGGTTGAAGTCACTAAACTTCAACGCTGCGATCTTGTCCTGGTCTGCTCGAACTGTGCGTATCCCCTTTGGGAGGTATGTAGTAACCAAGGTGTACTCGAAATATATGGGTATGCTATCACGATTCACTGTGTTGGTTAGAGGTGGAATATAGGTGGGAAATATGGTTGGTATCAACTTTTCATTCGCTAGGTTTTCCCTGTTCTTGGTTCTCTTTTCTTTTGAAGGCCAGGATGGTCCAGCTCCGCGAGCAGTCGAGGATTTCACTCCTCTCATTGATGATGATTGTACCCCTATAGACATTACTCTTTTCAACATGAATCTCTCAGTCCTGAGGTCAATGAGTACTTTTGTCACTGATTCTTTGACTCCATTAAGTTCTTCAGACATGTACGCTCGGGATTGGAAATTTCAGGTTCAAGAGAAACCAATTACTACAGCGGAATAGATGGCAATAACACGAAGATTATTGTGTAAAATCAACTTAGTCTGCGGGCTCAGATTCTCAGTTAGAAAAAGTGTACTTGGTACATGGCACGATGAGATAAATAGGTAACTCAGTAATGGATCTCGTGCAAAGGGTATGGAGCCTTCATTAACTCTGTTCTGTCTGTTACGACGTGGTCCAATGGTCTGGTGGTGAACCATAAATTCCTTTCTACCCATTCAAAGCATCGATCTAACGATGATAGTGTACCCAACGGCTATATTGATTTTCCATGGCGAAGTTCCATGTGTCATTGTTCTAATATCCCGACGAAGTTCCAATTTTGCAAATTTTTCATTTGCGAAGTTCCCTCTGGGATCTTCTATAACTTGTCGATCTTATCTCTTTTCTTACTTAGTTTTCTAGCCTTCTTTCCAGTGAGTTTCGTTTCGGTATTCCTTTTCCCATTTTGATTCTTATCATTTTTTGGCAGTCACTGTGTACTGTTGAGATTCTTTCCTAGGATTCAAGGGTAATATTTCTTCTTTATCTGGGGTAGGTACTTCAGTCTTTTGTGCATCCTTTAATGTTCTTGCAACTTCAACATCTGGGTCTCTGGTGTTAAATAGCTTCGATCTGTTCTCCTATTCTTCAATCAAGTGTGCGATCCTTCTAGTCATGAAATCTTTTAACTCTTAATTCTTCTGCTCCAAAACTTCTTCTTCTTCCTTCCTTCTGTTCTGATCTCTTTCAATCCAAGGTTTTCCTAGTAACATGGTAAATGGGGCTTTGTTCTCAATAAATTTAACAATCTCAAAATATTCCTCTGTCGAAGTACCATTGGCCTTCATAGATATCTGGGCAAGCTTTCCACATAGGGTTATCAATTTTCCTCTGAATAATCCTATTCCTCCCAATGAAGGAATCAGAGCAAGCTTCCCTAAAATTTCCCAAGTTCTTTCTGTCATAATATTCACCTGTGTCTCTTCATACAGAACACAGTCAATGTCTAAGTCTCCTATTCTTGCTTCTATGCATTCTTTGTCTTTGAACATCTTTGATAATCTGACATGTTGGTGACCATTCAGGGTTTCTTTCATCTGTAGCAATACTTTCTCGGATTCTTCCTAGGGCTCTACCATAATCTTAGTTTTCGGATCTCCCTTAGGATTTTCTTGTCTCATGTTCATTCCTTCAATATTAACAATCATTCTAGGGCAATCCAATACTTCGTGGTCCATAGCTTTGCAACAAAGACAACTAGATCCTCTGCCAAGGCATTCCTTAGCAAGATGTCCCAGTCTTTTGCAGCTGTAACATAGGGTTAATCCTCACTTTTTTTTAAATGATCCCCATCCCTTCTTGTACTGCACGCTAGGATCATAGTAGCTAACCTGCAAAAAATTATTTCTAGGATCTTGCATCCATTCGTTAGTCCAAACACTATTTCTATGCATAGGTATAACATATCTTCCACTATTACTATCAAATCTATTCATATCAAACCTTCTTTCATCTAGCAGTTCCCTAGTTTTTAAGCTAAGACATAATCTATCAAACATACCTAGTGTTATCACTCCAGGAAAATCTCCTAGGATGTAAGTCAGAGATGCTTGGTAACTTAATCTTTTTGAAGATATTTTCTCAATAAATGATGTGGTTTTTGGATCAAGATGAATATCTAGGGGTTGGACTATGTCTTTAAGACTGTCTAGTAATATCAAATATCACAAGGCCTTCTAAGAATGCAATCAGACATGAGTTGATCAAATAGAACATGAGATAGCTGTTGAACCAGATTATACTCATATAAACAATAAGCACAATGGGTTTAAAAACTAAGACAATAACTTATGATTCTCAACTTAATCAATCAATTAGTGAGATGACAGTCACATGCAGATTGAATAAGCATCAATAAAGAAMATTCACTCATAAGATATCATAGAACAGAGGAGAAAGGTCTGAAAACACAAATGAAGGAAGCTTGCAATGTTTCATATATTAAGAATGAGTCTCAATTACAGTAGCAGCATATAGAACCCAAAATCGAACCCTTGGTTCATATTCTATCCTAAGCTTTATAGCCTTACAAAGTAGTTATGAGATCCTAAAAATGAGGATCAGATATACTAAAGATAGTAACTCAAAATTCAGTTGCAAAAGATGTGGGATGATCCCCAAAAAGGAGGTCAATCCCAGATTTCCTGGTCTTTCTCACTTGTTGACTATTGGTGAAGTGCAGGATAGCCTCCCAAGGCTGACTGATGACTCTTCCAAGAGGTAAAATTCGAATTTGCTTAGGTGTGCCAAAATCCCTATATTTTTGCCTTTGAAAAATGTACCAAACTTGATTAAAGAACCTCTTCTTTGCCTTATCCATCAAAGTAACCATTGGATCTGACTTGATAATTCACCACTTGTCTATTCCAAGAGGTTTCATCTCATTTTGATTCAAAAATTCCTGATCTGGGCGAAATTTCAAGTATTCTGGTCATTACAGGCTTTCGATGGTTAACATAGAAGACTTCTGGGTGGATTAACTACCGAAAGTACTGCTTTTGGTGGTTAATGAACAGTCGTCCTGTTCGCCTAAACCACCGAAAAGGAAGGTTTTACAGAAATAAACTGCCTTGGAAAAAATCAAATTTCTCAGTCATGGAGAGTCCGTTTTGCATGCTTGAATAGTCGATCGACATCTAAAAATCATAATATTTCCAATGGTGCTTTCAAATCTGCATTTGGAGCCCGGGAAGATAGTCAAATGTTCCCTACAATATTAGGTATCATTCTTGCAAAAATGCCAGTGCATTTTTTATCGTTAACATCTGGCTCCAACTGGGATGGAGACCTCCCTACGAGGTTTCCAAGAACCTAACAGACCCTGTGCCTTTAGTTTTGGGCATGGAGTCATTTAGCCTTTTAATTTATCATCTGGATATTTCCTACTCAACATCATCAAGTGTCATGCCTCAGCTACTCTTGTCTCACCTTCCGTCTTTGTGGTAAGTTTGGTGATGTGGAGTTCAGCCTTCCAAGGATATTTATCTTGGTATCCTGAAGATGAAATTCGAGTTGGGTGATGTGTCTTCTGATCCGTGATATTTTGCCTTTTAAAAATGACCAAATATAGTAAAAAAAAACTTATTTTTTACTTTCTTCTTCAAGAATAGTGTTTAGACTTGGTTTGATAATTCATAATCAACCTATTCTAGAATATTTCACATCATTCCAACTTGAATATCTCAAATCTGGGCAAAATTTTGAATATTCTGGTTAAAACAACTTTCTGTGGTTAACAGTATTTGGATTTAAGCACCTTATCCACCGAAAGCACTTCTTTTCGGTGGTTAATGAGCACTGGAGGGCTCGCCTAAACCACCGAAAACATAAACTTACCCAAAAATCAAAACTTGATGAATCTCGATTACCTGCAAGAGAACAAAGACCTCAGGGCTTTGCTAGACGAAGCTCCTCTCTCTGTTTATAGCGCTCCCAATTATCAGTATGAGGTCAACAGGCACATCCATTGTGAATATCTTCCATAATTAGGAGAGACATGAGGATTTTCACCAATTGCATATTTCAGCCTTTCATAAACATAATGAGGAAACCAAGCTGCACCACTACTAGCATTTACATACGGTATAGAAGCAGGATCAAGGACTACAATAAACCAAAAATCCACTGGATTGTGTGGAAGATCATAAAGAAGCCACAGATAAGTCTACAATAATAATAAAAACTCAGGCTGTGAAGCCACAAATGGAGGGTGTTTCCGGTTGCAACCATGTCTCTGAAAACCTTTTCTAGATCGTGTATCAATAAAGTAGCAGCTTTTGATACAAAGCATTTTTAGATCCTCTGATATGTGCAGATAGCCTTCCAAGGCTCGCAGATGTGCTTTGATCATGATAGAATCGAAAAACAAACAACTGATTCTGTGCCCCAAAAATAGATCTCTTCATTTTAGACGAAGAGGGTTGCTCTTGCTGTGGTAGAAGAGAAATGGATCTTCTCTTCCTCTGACTGCTTTGACACATCTTAGAAGCAACATCAATACTCTACCAAAGATCAGAGTTTTCTCCTAAGCATTTAAAAAACTAAACCATGTAAATCGCAATAGAAACATGAGTCGGCCAAAAACATACTATTATGAAAATATACATCCATAAATTCTAATGACCATATCCTGTACCATAGGAGGATCCATACCTACCAACGGGGTGACTTCTCACAGTGGATGAAGGATAAAAAGGATTTTGAATTTTGGGCATAAGAAACATAGCCAGCATCAACATTGTGTGTAATTTTCTTATGACCTCCAGCCATGAAATTCTGAATAAGATGTTGTGCTGTTTGAACTTGGGTATTATTTCCCTTAATTTCTTCAGTGATCTCACTAGGAACACCTCTAGTTTCTTGAATAGTGATTGTAGCTCCACTAGCACGATGCACGTACCCAATATTTGTTCCTTCAACTCTGATTACATCATCTACATAAGAGAGGGGTATCTGCATCTTTTGTATCACCTGAGTGATGACTGGTGCAGTTGGAGGTGCATGTAAAGAGATCTCAATCCCACAGGTCCCAGATCTTTGCCATAAATAGATAAGCCACGATGATGAGACTGTGATTCAATCTGAGTATCCCGAGGAGGATAGAATGAATCATGCTTGAATGTTGAATTCGAGCTTGTGCCCAGTCTAGCCGGGGATGTACTTGAAAGAGGTGGCACTGCTGTCTTTCCCCATCAAATCTCTGTAACCCACAGACCCCCCAGATTGAAAGGATGAATCTGTTCATTCTGTGAAGATCGAGTCCGTCAAGAAACATGGTGCCAAGGTTGAGAATGCCATGTGGACGACCAGAAGGAAGACGGACCTGAAGTCTTTGCTCCCATAGCCCTTGATGAATTGGAAAGAAGGACTCTCACAGTGCCCACAGGCGTATCCCTGAGGCAACCCACGCAGTATATTTCCAACATCAGAGCAGAGGTTTCACTGCGGAAAAAAAAACGTTCTTCCACTCTGAATATGGCTTTGTCGTTCCAAGTAGGGTTTTCATGTAGCCTGATAGTTGCGTTCGTCTCTTTATTTTGCTGAGCAGAATCCCATATGTATCGGGATATGAATCTCAACATTGATGACTGTGATAGAGTAAAAGAGATGGCGCTTAGTGTGGGCTTTGCTGAGCACATGGATATAATTTCGTAGTTTGAAAACAACCTAGACATGCAAGATTTGTTCAGATACTGATGCATGATCTCCTTTTCTTACTAGTTGCTCTCATAAGGGAGTGTTAAATGAATCTGACGAGATCCTGCAATTGATCCAGATGTTATGTCACTTCGTTCATTCCTGTATTCTATAAACCTAGGAGCATCCTCGGCTAAAACAACTGTGTGTTGGCCATGAGGTTTATCAATCAGTCTAACAATGTTCTCTTTTTTGTCCCCCTTTCTAGATATTTTTGCAGGTCCATTTAAAAACCAGACAAGGCATTTTTGTATCCAACATGACTGGCATTTATCCAATCCTCAAATTGAGATAATGAAATGCAATATCTACAAGCCTTTGAATTGATTCCAGTTCACGGCATCATAAAATCCGAGGCTTTAACTACCAGTTTGAGAACAGAAATGTGCAAGGTCTCCACTTTGTTAAAACAACTGGTATTTTCCTGTATTCACTAAGCCACTTGGAAGATTTCTCGAAATGGTCTTTACATGTGAAAACCTGGGTCCTGGTGCACCAATAGAAGGCTCCTTCCATGACACAAAATATCTACAAGGGTAAGATGTGCTACCTTGACCTGAAGTATGTTCACTATAATAGTCTGAGGGCTTTGAATAGGATAAGGGTTCATTCTGATGTTGGTCCAGATGAGAATCTTTATCAAAAGAGTTATGTTCTTCCTTGATTTGTAATCTTGACTTTTGATCTAAGTTTCCAACTGAAACT
>SNQJ01S0129157.1:16144-42182 GCA_010110895.2 Picea sitchensis
GGTTTCTCCATTAGTTGTTGTACCTAAGAAAAATGGGAAATGGAGAATTTGTGTAGACTATAGAGAATTGAACAAAGCAACACTTAGAGATCATTTTCCATTACCATTCATAGATCAAGTTTTAGATGCACTAGCTGGGAAAAAATATTTTTCCTTCTTAGATGGATTTAGTGGCTATAAACAAATCAATATAGCATTAGAGGATCAGGACAAAACTACTTTTACATGCCCTTGGGGTACATATGCTTATAAGGTATTACCTTTTGGTTTATGTAATTCTCCAGCTACTTTTCAAAGAGCAGTCCTGGCCATTTTTGCTAACTTAGTACATGAATGTGTAGAGGTAGATATGGATGATTTCTCTGTGCATGGTGATTCTTTTGACAAATCCTTGAAAAACTTTGAAAAGGTCCTAATAAGATGCATATAAACAAATTTGTCTGTTAGCAATGAAAAATGTTTTATGATGTTAACTGAAGGAGTAGTATTGGGTCATCATATTTCATCATCAGGAATAACAGTGGATCCTGCAAAAATACAAATAATTGTAAATCTATCGAAACCAATCAGCCAAAAAGATGTGAGAATTTTTCTTGGATATGCAAGCTATTACCGAAGATTCATTGCAAATTTTAGTAAAATAGCTTTTCCATTATTCAAATTACTTGCAAAAGATATACATTTTCATTGGAATACTAATTTTCAAAATGCCTTTCAGAAGCTCAAAGACAAGCTATCAACAACACCTATATTAAGAGGGCCCAATTGGGCTTTTCCATTTCACATCTTGATAGATGCATCAGATACTGCAATAGGGCCATCATTGGGTCAAAAGGAAATTTTTATGACTTATTCTATTTACTTCATTAGCAAAAATCTAACCCCTGTAGATTTGAATTACACAGTCACAGAGAAAGAAATGTTGGCAGTAGTACATGCCGTGAATAAATTTTGTCACTACATCACTAGTTATGAAGTCTTTATCCATACAGATCATTCTGTCATAAAATATCTCATGAACAAACCTATTACTAATGGCAGGATAACAAGATGGTTGTTATTGATGTAGGAATTCAACATCACAGTCTTGAATAGACCTGGAAAGGAAAATCAAGTAGCTGATTTCCTATCTCGATTAAAAACTTTTGGTCAGATTGTTCCTGTCTCAGATAATTTTCCCGATGAGCACCTATTTGCAATTTCAGTTATAACTCCATGGTATGCTGATATAGCCAACTATTTATCATCAGGGATGTTACCTCCATCTCTAACATCCAAAGAAAAGAAAAAGATAATTAAACAAAGTGCTAGATACACATGGATTGATGGAGATCTCTTTTATACAGGATATGACCTCATAATTAGAAGATGTGTAAGACAAGATGAAATTTTAGAAATACTAAAAGCTTTCCATGATGAACCTTGTGGTGGTCATTTTGCAGATAAGAGGATAGCATACAAAATACTCAATTTAGGGTATTATTGGCCATCCATCTTCAAAGATTCCAAGAAATATGTCCAAATTTTTGATAGCTGCCAAAGGATGGGAAAGCCACTTCCAACCAATGAGATGCCTCTCAAACCACAAGTTCACATTGAGCCATTTGAAAAATGGGCTCTTGATTTCATTGTTCCAATAAATCCACCATCAAAAGGGAAGCAGTACATCTTAGTATGTACTGATTATGTTACAAAGTGGGTGGAAGCCAAAGCATTAGTGAGAGCTACAGAACATTCAGTGGTCAACTTCGTCTTTGAAGAAATATTTGTTAGATTTGGAGTACCCCAGGAGATTGTAACATACCAAGGAGCATAGTTTACTTCTGAAATGGTGAAAGACTTAACAAGCAAATATCAGATCAAGCATTGGAAATCTACACCTTATCATCCACAAGCAAATGGATAGGTGGAATCTACTAACAAAACTTTAGAAGCAATCATGACCAAGACAATCCAAACACATAGGAAAGATTGGCCAGACAAGCTTCAAGAAGAATTATGGGCATACAGAATCACCTATAAAAATAGTATTGGGTTCACTCCTTATTAGCTGGTCTATGGTAAGAAAGTTTTGTTACCTATAGAATTTCAAATTCATACTTTTAAACTAGCAGCTTATTTAGGAATAGATCTTTCTGAAGAAAAAAAAAAGAGGATCATGCAATTAAATCAATTGGATGAGATGATATAGGCAGCAGTTGAACACAACACTTTGATACAACAACAAAGGGCACATTGGCATGACAAGTACATCAATAAGAAACAATTCAAAGAAGGAGACTCAGCTTTGTTATTTGATTCAAAATTCAAAGATTTCAAAGATAAATTTACAACTCATTGGCTTGGTCCATATGAGATTGCAGAAGTATATGAGAATGGCTCAGTCAAACTACAAACAATAGATGATGAGGCAAGCTCATTCATAGTCAATGGACATAGGCTAAAGCTCTACAATAAGCCTATAAACAATGAAGACTTTCTGCAGTGGATATCTCAACAGAATGAGATGGAAGTGTTGGAGAGACAGAATCACGTGTCTCCTTCACATTCTCCTTAAAAAAAATAAAAGAAAATAAAAGAAAATATATAAAAAAAGAGAGAGAAAAGAAAAAAGAAAAAGGGAGTTTAGTTGTGAAAATCCAGGAAACTGGCACAATATAAACTCGAATTTTGATTGGAAAACCAAGTAACATTGGCCAACCAAAATTCTTCAAAATATATATATAATAATTTTCATTATTAACTTCTAGTTTCATTTTTCAGCTTCAAAAGTTTTACAAATACTTATCCCTGAGATTTGAGGACAAGTCAATAAATAAGGCTGAGGGGGATAAGGTATATATTTTGAAAACCTTTCAAGCCTTCTACAGATGACAACATGCATTTAAAAAATGAATTTCATCCAGTAGAGGGACCTGAGAAAAGTATCCATTCCATCCAACAGAGGGACCTAAGAAAAGTATCCATTCCATCCAGCAGAGGGACCTGAGAAAAGTATCCAATCCATTCAGGAAAGGGACCTAAGAAATTATCATTTTCATTCAGCAAGAGACATGAGAAGAATATCAAATCCATTCAGTAGAGGGACCTGAGATACTAAGAAAAATAAATACAAGAGGAAATTGAAGACTTACAACAACATTCTGTCCAACTTCAGTCAGGCAAAACACAATGAGCAAACAAGTTAGTATATATTTTCCTTTTTAATGCTTTAAATTTGAGAAATTATTCCTAAGATAAGCAATGATAAATATCCTATCTTTCCTTTCCCCCACATCATATTTTCATCACTCCATTTTCATATATCCTCAAAATCATTAAAATGGTACTCAAAGGAACCAATTTTGGTTTCCAAAGGAGTTATAAGGAAGGATCGGGTTTCAAATACAAACACATTGTTTGTTTTGAGCTGTCAAATGCTCTGTTTCTGAAGACATAAGCTACATACATAGACTGAATTGTTGTTTCATAGATTAAAGGTTGTTTTCATATACATTTAAAAAGGGGTCATAAGAAGAAGGTTTCATGCTTGATGAAGAGGTTGGTTACTCAAGGAAACGAATTAAGGAGTTATAAGTCATGTGAACGCATTTTCTAAAAAAACCCATTTATGATGATGATTGCAATGAGGAGGGAAGTACAAAGGTACAAATACAATAGCACCTTCAGCCATGATCGCTGTACAACCCATTTTTAAAAATGATAAAAACCCTTGTCTAAAGTCTCCTCCAACGATTTTCCTCCCTTCATAAAAGTAATACGACTCAAACGATTTTCATATTGCTGTGTCTCACTTGCACGCTCCCCAGACTCGAACCGCTGACGCACTCTTGTGTACACTTACCTCCATTTCAAAATTGCACACTCTGTTTCACCACACCAGCACCATCCCAAATCCCTACGCTCTAGCAAATTTTTCCCTCCCATGCCTTCCTATCCCGAAATCTCTGATAAAAAAAATGAATTGTATGTTGACAATTTCACTGTCAACATACAACATTCTCATCATGTGAAAAAACGCAAAGGTTGAAGGAGATACGTGATGAGAAAAGGAAAGAGAACATATTCAAATAGGATTCGACCATTGAAGGTAAGTTTGAACTCAAATAATTGAACAACTAAGTGTAAAATTCAACGTCCTGTGGTACATTTTAAAAACAAGATAGTTCATTTCTAACAGAGGCCGACTATAAGAAGGAAAATTGAGTTGGAACTCAACAAGAAGCCTGAGAATTTTTTTCGAAATTACCAGGTATGCCCTTGCATACAATTTTTTTTTATGATTGAAGAACAAAGAACATCTTAGGAATTTGAAAAATATGAGATTTCCTTTGCTTTTGAATAGAAAAATCTTATTGAAGACCATGCACAGAATTTAAATCCAAACAGAGTCTGCAAGTTAAAAAAATCTTGGTCAAAAGAATTGTAGGGTTGAAACTTTTAGACCTCCTTTCTATAAATAGTGGAAATATTTTAGGGTCTTGCTCTTAAAAACTTGTAAGTATGGTGTCTAGATGTGAACTAGGGAAGCTTGTTACATCAGAAATTCATAGGGATTGCATACAAATTTTGGAGCAAAAACAGTGGATAGGTTTCTTTGATAAATTTGATGGATCTTGTGAAGAAGTTGCTTTAGAATTTGCTCACTCATTTGATGGGGAAAGGGCTACTGTGGGAAACCTTACCATTAGGATCTATGAATATATCATTGCACATGTCACTGGACTTCCTCAAATAGGAGAAAGATATTTTAAAACCAAGCATTTCAAAGATAAATCATGGGCATCTTTTATTTCCAGATCAAGGGTAGCAGTAGTAAATTGGAAGAAGGGAATTCCAAGGACTTGGTTGATTCATCCTTGGGATGAATTAGCATATCTCATACAAAAATTTATAACTTGTGAGGGAATATTTAGCATCATCTACCTATATCACATTAAACTGCTACAACACTTAAAAGGTGACTATGAAATCAATATGCCTTATTTTCTATTACAAAGCCTTTCTAAGATGGCTAAGGCTGTCCAAAAACAAGGAAGGAACACATAAAGAGTTTATATCACTGTGGTTTTATTAAAATGATCATTATATATGAACTACAAAAGCAAAATTTGACTTGGCAATAGTTTATCATTGAAAATGGTTTTGAAACAATAAAGGAGGAAGAAGAAGAGGAACAAATTTTAGTTGTGACTGATGATGAGGAAGAAGTACAGAACCACAAGGCAACAAGCTCAAAACCGCCTATGGGGAGGAGAAGAACAAGAATCATGGTGATAAAGGAGAAATAATTTGAGGAAAAAGACAAGATTTTTACCACATATGAAAGAAAATCAAGGAAACACCAACAAGTTCAAAGGGGCCAAATACAAGAAAATGATGATGAAGCACAACAAGCACAGTATGCACATATTCAGACTCTAGAGGCACAATCATTGGGAAATGATGGTTTTGAAGAATAGAAAACTTCCACATATGAAAAAATGAGAGAAGATGTGGAACAATTAATTAAAGACATGAAAGAAGAAACTCAAATGGAAGAAGTGGTTGGTGGGTCCACATCTGAACTTGATAGGAAAAATAAGAAAATAAGGAAAATGAAGAGAAAAATAAAGGAAATTGAAGTCTTGGAAAGATACATAAAAACAGAGAATGAAATGCTAAAGACTCAAAGCCATAAAACACAAGAGGTAAATGAAACTTTGAACAAGAAGAACAAGAAGCTTCAAAAACAAAACAAGTTAATCTCCAAACAAGCCTATAAGTGGTTTCAACAGAAAAAGGCATATAAAGAGAAATATCAAAGAATGAAAGATCTTCATACAACTCAAGTGAATGTGGAAACACTATTTCAAGCAATAGAGGTGGCATAAGATTAGTGACAGAGGTTCATGGACATTTTTGTGCATGAGGACATGCAAAGACTTCCTCTTGGGAGAGATGTTGAGTACATTTTTATGCTTCCTTTTACTCTATAAACTACACTTTTTCCTATATATCCATTCATTTTGCCTTCATTTCATTCCATATTTTCCATAAAACAACTTATGCAAGGTATATTTATCATTCTTTATCTTAAGAATTGAGTTTTCTAAATTTTGGCATTAAAATTGAAAATTTATCAGAAATTACAGGATTTGACTAAATTTTTGGCATTAAAATTGAAAATTTATCGTAAAATTACAGGATTTGACTCAAACCTGCATTGCTCCTAGGTTCAAAAACACGGTAGGACACCTCGAAAAAGTAAGATCGTGATCCTTGATGCACAAGGATGGATAATGAGCTATAATCTTCAATATCTGAGCCTTCCATATGTCCAGTCAACGCTAGTCAAACAAGGCCACTTCAAATATAGTAAATACCTTAATGTATCTTTAAATCATGACGCTTTGGATTGGATTTGGTCATATTATGGATATGAAGGGGAATTAGAACTCCTAGAATATATTATGGATATGATCAAGATATTTAAGAGATTTATTAGCATTTTAGTTTTAAAACTCTTTGCATAAATATTCTAAAGCATAGACTAGTATGATAACCTTGAATGTGAATGAAGAAACTTTGAATTTGCAATCTTGAGATCAATTATGCTTTGTTCTTGATAATCTCTATGATATGATGATTTGAATGCTTCTAGAGCTATTTCTTAGATGAGACAACTCGAGTGTACAAGTGAATCATTGGAGGGCCCCTTTGCCAAACTAGTACACTCTTTCTTTATGTTCTTTCAAGTAATCTTGATACATGTTTTAGATTAGATCTTCCTGTAGATGAGTTTTAGATTCATATCTTCCGTAGTTAGATGAATTCCATATCTAAGTCATATTCTTAATGTTTCAAACTCACTCATATTGTAGAATGATTTCTGAATAACTCAATGTGTGGTTTGCCTTCAAGCATTAAGATAATCATGAATGCTTTTTGAGTTATTTACGCTTTCAGTACTTTTGATTTAAATTGATGATAGTTGCTAATGAATGAAAGAAGACAATGAATGCATCTCTTGAATAATATTTTTTTCCTTCTAGCATTTGATAAGTCTTAGAACTAGTTCGAACATCTCTTGAATGCTTACTGTTGATACTCTTTAGGAAAACAATTGTTGATTACTATTATGAGATCTATGAATAGTACTTCTGAACAAAAGCTTAGCATCTCTTCCATATTCATTCGTTAGAATAGGTTTTGGGTTATTCCCATTAAAAAAATAAAGTTATCTCTAAATCCATATATTTTGGATGTGCCTCTAAGTCTTATAAACACAGGATTGACAATCATTTGCACTCTAATTTACATAAGTAGATTGGAGCCTAATAGTGGCGACCTTTCAACTTCCTTAGGATGCTACGAAGGGAAATATGGAAAATGATCATTAGGGAAAGTAAAGTCTATAAAGGGAGGGAAAGGAAAACATGGATTGGTTTCTTTAGAGTTACAAGATGTATATATAGGTGAACCCGCAGGAGACGAATTGGGGTATAAAGTACACTTTTCAGGATTTCGGAGAACTAAAACCTTTTCTTCGAGTGAGGATGGGATAGACAGAAAAGTAATGATAGCGAGTATAGAAGAGGATCTTTTATTCAGACTGTTTGGAGAATCATAAGTGTTAATTTCAATCTTTATTTTGGGTACAAATTCCTCCAGGTTCTCATGCCTAACCTCATACTGGCTAGTCAAGGCCTTCGTAGAGGGTGTTTGTTTAATATTATTTTCAGGGGTTGGTTCTTCAATCGGAACCGTAGTATTGACTTGTGTGATTTTCGGTTGGTATTTCTTACCTGTCAATGTGGTAGTCGACTTGAGGTATCCCTTTGGTTTTAATAAATTTTTGGGATTAGATATAGGTGTGGTCTACCTATCGCCTGGATTGCTTTTGGTATTATTTCGATTAAATGCCATCTTATTTGTAGTGGAGTTTCCAAGTTAAAAATAAAAAATAGTTGTAATTCAATGTTCAACCTTCATTCACTATTAAAGATAGAATCTCACCTTGTCATTCTCCCAAGGAAAAATAACTTTGTTTCTCCGTCCCTGGCAACGACGCCAAAAATATGTTGTTCCTAAGATTAAACTTAAAGCTCAAAGAATAATGTCAAGCATCATGAATGTTTTTGAGTGTGTTTTAAAGTGATTTTTCTACCTTAGTTGTATGAGAAAAATTCTTTAAATGAAATTAATAGTTTGACATCACAAAGGTCGTATTTCATATCCGAGTCGAAATTGCAATATCGAATGGTATGAGATGAAAATATAAAACTATAAAACATAGCAGGGCATCAATTACTGAAGAGTCCTACCTTGTTTTCAGTAGAGGAAAAGAGATAGTGTAACCTTGAATAACGCATAAAATGCAGTAATCTACACAACAAGAAAGTCTTGATTTACTCACAATAAATGCAAAGGAAAAGTTGCTTACTTAATAAATTACTAATTACTAAATTGGAACCAAACATTTATCAAGGAATACATAAAGGAATGCCGAGAAATGGAAAACAAAAGAAACACATAACCCAGATTTAAGAAAACTTGGAATCTCTAACTACACTTGTATTAATACTCTATAAGGATAGTTTTCTCTATTACAATCGGCAAGAAGCAGCCATAAATAAGTCTTTAATCTATGTTTTTATACAAAATGGTCTTAACTGAAAATGGTTGGACTTTTCATAATTCTAAAAATACTAAATTTTACAATATGTAAAACTGAAAACTTCCATTGGCCTTCTCCTCTGTCTCTTCATCTGTTGGCAGACGCGTTTCTTCTCCTCATCCTTTACTTGGAAATAGTTGTGATCTGATCCTGACCTGTATGAGTCGTATTCACATGTTTTATCATTTGTTTCCATATGTGTTGGCTTTCCCATATTCGACACATTGGATGCATCTGCTCACTAATTGTACCACCAACCCAGAAGGTGCAGTTGCCTCATTTGATTCAAAATGTATAACTTATTTTCTATATGGGGAAACCTTTCCTGTATCTTCTTTGCTCCCAAATATGTGTCATGTAACTCCATGCTTGGACTTAGTATCCATTTTTTTTATTTGGATAAGATCAATTTGGTTCATTTACTGGATGATCATCATGGCCTCTTCTTTTCTTTTCCTGGAGTTACATTGGTTCCTTGCTATGTCAGTATTCCCCAGGGCTTCAGAGATATTATTTCCTTCAACATCAAGTAGACCTTTGTTTAGTGAAGATATTTCTTCTAGGCAAGCTTTGTGTACCTCTCTGGTCAATATTTTTCTTTCGGCAATATTTGATTCCCAGGCCTTCAAAATTATGTTACATCTGGTTTTCTAAGATAGAGACAGTTGAGGAGCTGTCGATACATAATCTTTTGGTACTAGAAAGATAGCCTTTTGAAACTTATCCTGAGTTGCATGAGATTACCTTTCTTTAATGTAAATTTTATTCAGGGAAAGATCTACCACCCACTAACAATTTTGAATGGCTTCCACTTTTGTAAAAGGATCTTGTTGGGTTGATTCTAGATTCTCATGTACTTCCAATGCTTGAGCTTGGAAAGCTTCCATATCTATTGTTGTACCTTCAACCATGTATATATTGGCTTGTAGTTTCTTGATTAATTCTTCTTGATGAGTGACCAACCCTCTGTTGTCTTGTGAGTTTTGATGGAGCTCATCGAGGTTATATTTTAGTTGTTGGATCTGATGTCTTTCATCGGCTATGAATTTTTCAAACTGTTTGTTCATCTTATTTCTAACATCTCTTTCCATGGTCATCATCTAGTCTTGCAACTACCTTACCAACAGATTTCTTTGTTTCAGCTATTTCGCTAGATTTTCTACTAGACATTGATTGGCCATGGCAAAGGCACCTAATGAGCCTGCAATTTCCCTAGAGAATTTTGTATCATATAGACCCTATCCATCATACAAAATTCTTTTTCTTTTGACTATTGTACCATATTTTTGATGCACTTCTCTTTTAACTATGGCCCTTCTCTTCTTACTAAAAAAGAAGTCCGAAGGAGGCATTTCTTCCGCTGAAATCGGAGTAAGGTCCTCTATAAATATGACTTGGTCATTGGGATTTCCTTGAATCGACTGTAAAGGTGTTAATGACATAATGGGGCTACCTATCTCTGTGGACGGTTGTTTCTTAGTTGTGTTGGTATCCGGTTTATCTGGTGTAGACAGCGATGTATCATGTCCCCTTTTTTGAAAATCTTCAATATGAGTTGTTGTTTGAGTGCTTGGTGGGTTTGGTAATGAAGTCTCCACTACCTGCATTGAGACTTCAACATTCTTTGTATTTTCCTCAGTACTCTGTTGGTCAGAAATTCTTGCCTTTAAAACCTGAGGTGTAGCTTCCTATGTAGATGAAGGTGTTATTGGCTCCCCTTTTAATACCTTTGGAAAACTATTCTTTCTATGCTTCTAAAAATTATCGAAATTGGTTAATTGATTGGGAGACAGAGTTCAGACTCTACTCAATACTTCCTCATATGACCTGACTCCCCTGAATACTTCGTCCTGAGGGGAAATCTCATGCACATACTTCCTTAAATTGTATTGAGCCAAGTGAGATTCCACAATCTTATGGTGATCATGCCTCTTAAACTCAATATCAACTAACTTGATGTCTTCTAGAGACACAACCTCTTGGCATACCAAACGATCTGGTTAAAATTTTGGGAGAGCATGGGGGGGAAACACACACCCAAAAACCCTGATATAGGAAAAGTTTTCTTCAATATACCAGTTTGCTATTTTTCCCAGATTATCCATGATTCTGTCTGAAATTCTGGGACGTGGGAAACTGTATAAGGTGATATGAATCAACACCACTACATAATGACAGATTTCATAGAAGAAATATTCGGCTTTATCCTCCCACAACTTGGAGTGATAGAAATGGATAGGCTCGGCATTGGTCGAGTTCCAACTCCAGCTCATCAGAGGGAAAGGAGTGATAAACAAAAGGGCATCCATGATGTATGCCGACATGTAGAAAGGATCAAGTTTCCCTTTGGAATTTGCTAATTGGTACCCTATGATTTGTTTGGCCAGGTTGCCTGATAAAATGTTGTCCTAGTTGAAAGAATATCCCTCAACCAATTCATGCATAATTGGTACCCATGCTAGCAGAAAATGAGAGGAGTCTTTTTTCCCTAATATCCTACATAGAATCATAGCCACATAGATCATATGGGCATCTAACGATGCTATGACATATATGATGTGAGTGTCGGCTCTGAATTTCTCAGGATGCCTCCACCAGTCCTTGATTAAATCAGGGTATTTTTTCCCATACTGTGTGCACTGTTGTTGGTCAAACTCCATTATGAATTCAACATTGTAACTGTATTTAGAAATCGGGGATAATTTATACATTACTTGTATATGCTCCAATCGAAAAGACCCAACAACAACCTTCTTTGAATTGCAAATGCTCCTAGTTGAAGTGTCGACGTTCTCCAGGGCCCAGCCTATCATGTTGTTATGCAACATGAGCCTCGACCGCACAACCATCTTGTGTATATCTGACTCAACTATATCCCTGAGTTTAGTCGCATGGGTTTTGGTTATTTCGTCTCTTGAATCCTCTAGGCAATTTATCAACTCGTCTTGTATAATATCGAACACCTGTGTTTAGTATTTCATGGTATATATGGCTCTTGGTGAAGTGTCTGAGAGAACATATGTGTTCAAATTTACACTCTCACCATCTGCTTTATCCATTTTTCGTGGTGCCATGATATTAATGAAATCAGAACTGTGTTACCTGCTATAGGATAATGTGTGAGCTTATGCAGCTGGCTTAAAACTTGTTATTTTGCGAGAATGAAAATATAATTCAAAATCCAATATTATTATTCACCTTAAGCATATTGATTTACGAGTACCTTTACTGACAAAAAATTAATTTACCTTAATGAGGAAATCTAGGCAACGATCTGCAATCTATATTGAAATCATTGCCATTGATTTGTGATTAATGCCATAAATATTGGTGGTTCGTGATCGGGAACTTGGATGAAAAAGGTTTGAAAATTACCGAATCGCGAACTCGTGAGAAATTAATTATGAGATAATATTGTTTAAGATATTAATTAATCATGTTTAACTTTAAATTTTTTTGGGTATTTGGGCTTCACGATTTTAATGAGTAGCTTGAGATAGAATCCCCGAAACCCGAAATCGCGAAATGATTAATTATCGGATAATTGTTTTTAGTTTTAATTAACCCCTTTTAATTTTGAAATGTTTCAGAAGTTCAGACTTCGAAGATTTCAATATGCGAGGGATGATAAACATCTGAACTTCCAAAGTACGAAGTTATTAACTGTCTTTAATCGAGATTAAATTAATTAATTAAGATTTGATATTTCAGGATTTTACTGCTTCGTGGATTTGAAAGTTAGTTCCTTGTTATATTCTCGAAAGGCTATTATCTGTAGTGATGTGTCGAAGATGTCATCATTTTAGATGACGTGTCGAGGCCAGGGGGTGCTAAGTGTTAATTAGAATCATGTGAATCTTTAGATTAAAAGCTCAGAGAAAGGTGCTATGTGTTGACTCAGGGAAGATTTAAAACGTAAATGTTTACCATGAAAGATGTCTTTCAAAAGTTGGTGAAAAACTGATAATGGATATATTCGGGTTTCAAGATTTTTAAAGTTATGACTTGTTGAAATGCCTGAAGCACAAAGCTTCGAAGAAGATTCTGGCAACTTATCTCTTTAACCATTTGACGGCTCCACAAATACGAAGAGATTTAGGATCATTCGATTATATGGAAGACTTCATCAACAACGTATATCATGAGCGTCTTATTCTTATTTAAGGAATGAAATTTATTCTTAGAAATATATATATGTTCCAACACTCCCCACATCCGAAGAAGGGAAAAGGCATCCCCAACCCACACAACAAGAGACAAAGAAAAGAGGGCCACACTCAGGGAAACCAATCCAATCCACAGCAAAAGAAGGGCAATGAAAAGATGAAGAAGGAAACAGGAAAATGGTGTGAGTACCATAAGATCCCTTAGCACAACACTGAACAATGTTTCTCCAAGCACTCAATCTTGGTTGATATGAAGGCTTCCGATTCAGAGGCCAATTTTGATTCTGAATCAAATCCCGAAGGAGGGAAGCAGATTATCGATGCTAAACACAGTGCCACTGTCACTACCACAAAAGTCCGACCAAGCTAACCAAAAGAACTAGAGAAAGGGGATTCATTGTTGATAGAGGCAGTCAGAAGAACCTTATTTCAACAAAGGTCATCAAGCAGCTAGACTTTCCAATGACACTGCACCCACAACCCTACACTTTCGGCTGGCTTTTCCAAGGAAGAGATCTTTGTGTTAGCCAACTGTGTCATCTACCCTACGACATCAAGCCTTTCAAAGATGAGATATTGTGTGATATTTATCCCCTAGAAGTTTGTGATGTTATTTTAGGAAAACCATATTTGTGGAAGCGTCATGTTGTGTATGAGTCTAGACCCCAAAGTGTTATTATTAGTTTGGGTAGAAAATTGTACAGGATATTGCAGGTAGCGTCGCCTACTGCTATTTCTTTAATCTCTACTAAGCAATGTAGTAAGGTCATTTCATATATCGAGATGTTTGTCTTCTTTTTGATTTGTGCTCACAGTAAGTAGAAGGTCATTGCCACATCCATTGCCTCCACACAAAGCTTCTCTTTGCAGCAGAAGCAAGTGAAAAAGATCATGGAAGAATATAGAGACATCTTCTCCTCACCCACAGGGGTACTGACGCACTGCCAAGTCAAGAATCCAATCGATCTGACCCCCAGTTCACCTCTACCTAATGGACCAATCTATCATCACTCATTGTTGGAAAATGATGAAATCAGGTGTCATATCCAAGATCTTATTCAAAAGGGGAACATCAGACCTAGTTCCTCCCCTTGCAAAATCCTAATCATACTGGTCCATAAGAAGTATGGCTTGGTGAATCTGCATTGATTACAGATCCTTAAACAAAATCACCGTCAAGAACCGATACCCAATTCCCAGGATTGATGACCTTCTTAACCAACTCAAGGGGAAAAATTTCTTCAACAAGATTGACCTCAAGTCTGGCTACCACCAGGTTCCCAACGAACGAACCGATGTATGGAAGACAACCTTCAAATCTTAAGAAGGTATCTTCAAATGGCAGGTCATGCTCTTTGGCTTAACAAATGCACCAACCACTTTCATGAGGTTGATGGATGATGTATTGAGACCCTTCACTAACTCTTTGTGGTGGTATATTTGGATGACATCGTCATATTCAATAGAACTTGGGAGGAGCACATGCGGCATATACAACAAGTTCTAAGCACTCTGCAGCAACACAAGTTGTATGTTAGCCTGGAAAAATGATCTTTTGGCATGAACGGGGTCCAATACTTGGGCTACATTGTTGATGAGCATGGAGAACATGTTGATCCAGCTAAGATCCAAGTCATATGTGACTAGCCAGCCTCGACCAGACTAACTGAGCTTCGAAGCTTCTTAGGACTTGCCAACTTCTACCGATGGTTCATGTTGGGATTCTCCCATATTGCATGGGCCCTCGAAAAGGTGACAAAGGGAGGTGGTAGGGAAAATTTTGTGAGGGGGAAGGAACAACAACAAGAATTCAATGATCTAAAGCATCGCTTGTGCTTAGCTCTAGTACTCTCCTTTCTGTATCTGCAACAACCATTCAAGATTGATACTGATGCATATGAATATGTTGTAGGTGCAATTCTCACTCAGCACAATCATCTGGTGGCATACCATAGAGAGACACTCTTAGATGTTGTCCAGAAATACACCACCTATGACAAGGAAATGTATTCCATTGTACAAGCTTGTCATCAATGGAAACATTACATTCTGGGAAAGGATACAATCATCCACACTGATCACAAGCCTTTGTAATTCATACAAACACAGGGGAAATTGCAGAACGACCTCCATCAGAAGTGGTCCACCTACCTGAAGCAGTTCCATCCCAACTTCGAGTATAAGACATGGATCTTAAATCATGTCTCTGATTTCCTCAGTCGACCTCTCATGGCTACACTCACCACTATGCTCCATTCTTGTGGCATGAGGCATTTGAGTGGCCCCAACTTTATTATCAAGATACGGACTTGGCCACTACCTATCAGGTCTTGGGTACATGTGCAACTATCACTGATTTTCACATTTAGGATAGACTATTATGCCATCTAGGCCATGTCTATGTTCCTACAATGGAACGTGCAAATATGATTTGGGAATCTCACCGCAGTCAGATGGCAGGACATTTTGGCATGGATAAAACCATGGCCATTCTTCAGAAACATTTTTATTGGCCAAAACTTTGACAGGACATCAGCAAGTATATCAGATCTTGCATTGCTTGTGCCATTTTCAAACCAAAAATCAAGAAGCAAGTCTTATACACACCTCTTCCGACTCTCGAGAAGCCTTGGGAATCCATCTGAATGGATTACATGACTAGCCTTCTATCCTCCAAGCAAGGAAATGACTGCGTATTTGTGGTCATTGATTGGTTTTCGAAGATGGCCATCCTCACAACCTGCAAGAAGAATATCATAGCGAAAAGTACTCCCAAGCTCTTCTTTGAACGAGTGTGGGTCCATTTTGGGATACCATAGACCATCATCTCCATCTGGGACAATAGGTTCCTTAGCACATTTTGGTCGAGTCTCTAGTCAATGTTGGACACCAAGATCACTAAATCCAATTCTTTCCACCCCCAAAGAGAGGACCAAACAGAGTTCTTCAATCAAATGATTGTGCACATCCCGTGCATGTACAACTCTAAGAATCCATGTACATGGGATGAGAGCCTCCCCTATGTTCAACACAATTACAATAGGGCTCTCCATAGCTCCACCGATCATAGCCCATTTCAGGTGGGGTGGGGATTCCAACCCTTGAGTCCCATTGATGTTGGACTACCTCTTGCCACTACACAGATAGACTCTTCCCATGTTCAGTCTTAGACCAACAAAGCCACCAGATTCATTGAGTAGATTCAGAACATCTGCCAACAAGTCCAAGAGATTTTGCAGAAATCCAATGCTAAGTACAAGAAGTGCCATGATCAACACAGGGTATCACACCAGTTTCAGGTTAGCGGCAAAGTCTAGTTACATTTGTAGAAGGAGTGTCTCACAGGGACCCATTGGAAGCTTCACCCACTTTTCTATGGGCCTTACACTATCACCAAGTCTATGGGTAGCAATTATTTTGAGCTCAACACTCTACCCTTCCTTGGTCTACACCCAGTTTTCAATGTCGACCTCCTTCGGCCATATTTTCCACCATTATTGGACACCTCAGAAATTGGAGAACATTTGACACCAAAAGAGATAAACCCTGACCGCATGGAACAAGCATCCACTGATTAGATAGTGGAAACATAGGTCAAGGGCACTTGCCAGCAGAGGATCCAGCCTTATCGGTTTGTCAAGGTCGGGCATCTCCTACACCAAGGCAAGTGGCTCACTTGGGGCCAAATCTAGCAGAAGTTTCTTCACCTGATGGGGGAACTCAATGAAATGGAGACCATTGCTTCCTAAGAGGGAGGATTGATCCAGGTGGATTTTGGTGGCCACCCACCTATTCCAACTGGCTCCTCTTGTCCGTTTTTAGTTCAACTCATTCTTCTATACTTCTTTGTAATTATGGGTTCTACACTTCTGTGGATGTTCGAAGCCCTACACATGTTCCAGGAGGATACTTTCAAGATACTAGATATAATAAATACGCAGAACAAAAATAAAATGATAGAAATAGAAGAATAACAGTAATATAACCAGCATAATCTCCACAATAACACATAAATGATATAAGAACAACAACATAAATAACACTTTGATTCAGAAAGAAATGTTCATGGGCCTCTTCGAGGGGGAAACCTCCAGTCGAGTAGCACTCTGTTACAATAATCTCCAAGCTAGGATTTTCATACCCTCAACCCTTATTTATACTAAATATGTCTATCGAGAGAAGCATCTAGAGGAAGATCCTTCTAGAAGCGGAAGCTTCTATTAGGTCTTCTTACATCCGCCTTATTTTATTTTATTGAAAGGCCTTATTAATATTGACCTTTATTACATCTGAATATATTGATCTACCTATGTGCGGGTTAGGACCCTAACATGTCTGCCCCCTTAAAAACAACCTTGTCCTCAAGGATTTAAATGTGGAAACTACTGCAGAATGGTAGTTGGTTCCCAAGTGGCATCTGTTGGAGTCGTATCTTTCCACTGGACGAGCTCTTCCTTGATGATTCTCTGATGTAGGTGACTCTCACATTGGTCCAAAACTGCTTCTGGTTGTAGCCAAATGGATCCTTCTTCAGCTAACTCTAGAAGGTTGGCTTGAATTTGGAACCTGGTTCCAATCACCTTCTTTAAGCATGAAACATGAAAAACATGATGTAGCTTCGACTGACTGGGCAGAGCTAACTGATATGTGACTTGTCTCACATGCTTGAAAACTGTATAAGGACCCTAAAATTTGGGCGCTAGCTTCTGACAATGCTCGACCTTGAGGGAAGTTTGCTTATATGGTTGCAGTCGCAGAAACAGGTGATCCCCTTCTGCAAATTGACGTTCAGAGTGACCTTGATCTGCTTGCTGCTTCATGTGATTCTATGCCATGACCAAGTTGTCTTTAAGGGTACAAAGAATATCCTCTCGAACTGTAAGTGTTTGGTCAACCTCCTAGACCTTCGAGGTACTCGGTAAGTATGAGAGAATTGAAGGTGGATTATGTCCATATACTGCTTCAAAAGGAGTCATGCGAGTAGCTATATGGTAGGAAGTGTTATACCACCATTCGGCTAGGGGTAACCATTGAGCCCACTGATGTTGTTTTCCAGAGGCAAAACACCTCAGATATGTTTCCAAACACTTGTAGACAACTTCCGTTTGACCATCAGTCTAGGGATGATAAGCTGAGCTGAGATGCAATTGGGTGCCTTGTAGCTTAAACAGTTCTTGCCAAAAATTGCTTGTGAAAGTTGGGTCACGATAAAAAAAAATAGAGTGCAGCATGCCATGAATCTTGAAGACCTGGTCCATGAAAATTTGAGCCACCATGGATGAAATAAATGGGTGTTTAAGAGCGCATAAATGAGCATACTTGGAAAGGTGATCCACAACCACCATTATGACTGATTTATTCCCCAATTTGGGTAAGTTGATAATAAAGTCCATAGAGATATCCTTCCAAATAGCAGGTGGAATCAGAAGCGGTTGTAGTGTGCCCAGAGATTTCACTATTTCTCCCTTGTTTCATTGACACACCTCACATTCAGCGAAAGAATTACGGATGTCCTATTTCATACCATCCCAGAAAAAAGAACGTTTGACCCTGTCATATGTTTTGGTGAATCCTGAGTGCCCCACTGTGGGTGTAGCATGAAGCTCAGAAAGTACCGTGGATTTAAGCTTCGATTGTTTACTTAAATACAAATGACCTTTGTAGAGAAGCTCATCCTGGATCCAAGAGTACCCTGGGGGAGTTGGAGCCTTGGTATGCAATTGTTGGATCATATGCGAACTTTTGGGATCTTGAAGCCATTCCTAGCGCACACCTTGGAGCCAATCTGGTACAATGAAGGAAAGAGAAAAAAGGGATCCTTCTTCTTCATATTTTCGGGACAGTGCATCCGACACTACATTGTCTTTTCCCTTCTTGTAAATGATCTCATAATCATATCCAAAGAGCTTAGTCACCCATTTTTGTTGCTCCTGGGAGGAAATGTGTTGTTCCAGAAAGTACTTGAGGCTTTGATGGTCAATCTTAATTTGGAAGCATTGCCCCAAGAGATAAGGGCACCACAGATCAACAACATGCAAAATAGCCAACATTTCCTTTTCATAAATGGGTTTGCCCAGATTCCTTTCAGACAGTTGCTTGTTGGTGAAAGCCAAAGGTCGACCCTCTTGCATAAGGACAGTGTCGATTCCTTTCCCTGAGGCATCCCATTCTAACACAAAGGTCTTTGTGAAATCAGGAAGAGCCAAAACCGGAGTGGTGCACATGGCCATCTTCAATGTTTGAAAATCTTGAGCAGCGACTGGAATCCAAGTGAAAGAGTTCTTTTTTAGGAGAGCCATGAGAGGTGTTGCAATCTTTCTGTAGTTCTTAACAAACTTGCGATAATACCCTGTTAAGCTTAGAAATCCATGCAATATTTTGAGAGTCTTTGGGTGTGGCCAGTCTTACATAGCTTCAATATTTTTCAGGTCCACCCTGATGCCATCCTTGGCAACCAGATGACCCAAGTATTCTACTTCTGAGGCACCAAAATCACATTTAGATTGTTTCAGGAAAAGTTGGTGCTGAGAGAGTAGATGGAGAACTTGATCCACATGAGTAAGATGGTCTGTCCAGGTTTTTCTATAGATGAGGATATCATCAAAGAAAACTAAGACAAAATGATAGAGAAAGGGACGGAAGACATGATTCATGAGGCTTTGGAAGGTGTAGGGGGCATTACACAAGCCAAAGGGCATGACCAACAACTCATAGTGGCCCTCATGAGTGAAAAAGGGCATATTGGGAATGTATATATCTTTCATACGTATTTGGTGATAGCTCGAGCGAAGATCAAGTTTAGTAAAGAATTGGGCGCCAGTCAATTCATCCAAGAGGTCATCAATGATAGGAATGGGAAATTTGTCTTTAATGGTCAGGTTATTGAGGGAAAGGAAGTCAGGACACATTCTCCAAGAACCCTTTTTCTTCAGGACCATGACTACAAGAGAAGAGTAAGGGCTCATAACAGGACGAATAACGCCTGCATTAAGGAGTTCCTAGACCATTTTCTCAATTTCATTTTTTTGTGAGAAGGGTGGCAATATGGATGGATATTGGGAGGAAGGCTTTCGGGTACAAGGGGAATGGAATGATCATGAACACCATGGGAAGCAGGGAGTCCTTGGGGAGTGGAAACTACCATTTCATGTTTAGAAAGGAGGGCTTGGAGGTCATGCGGTACCAGGGGTGTCTCCGTTGCTTGTAAGGCATGGAGTTGGGAAATGACACCAGAATGACCTTTTTTGAGCAACTTTTCCATGCGATATGAACTAATGACCTCAGGTGAACCAAAAGTGATGCCTTGGAATTTATATTGGTGGCCTTCCTGGTCGAATTGCATGGTTAATGCCTTAAAATCCATGAGAATGGGACCCAAAGTTCTTAGCCAGTCTACACCCAACACAATGTCACAACCACCCATGTCGATAGCAAACATATGGGATTTGAGGTGGTAGTCACCAATTTGGAGATGCACATTTTCACAGTGCCCTCCACGTTTAATGGAACCACCATTGGCAATCATGATTTGGAAATTATTGACAACATGGATGTAGCAATGAGTTTCTTGGGCAATGTGGCGATGAATAAAATTATGGGTGCTTCCACTATAGACCAGAATGATGACCTTCTGATGCTTGATGTAACTGATTAACTTGAGGGTTTGGGGAGCAGAGAAGGTGGTGAGAGCATTGAGGGAAATGATGGGTTCTAATTTGGGAGGGTGTGAGGGAGGGGTTATGTCAGTGATTTCAGGTGACTCAGACACAAGGGGAGTTTCAACATCCTCTTCCGAAATATCCTCAAAGACGGCCATAAAAATATTTTGTTCCTTACACTTGTGGCCCGAGAAATATTTGTCATCACAATTATAACAAAGGCCTTTGAGTTGGAGTTCAACCATTTCATCCCTGGTCAATTTTTGGATCTTTAATGGGGTGGAGGGAGTAGTGGGATTTACGGGTTTAGGGTGAGGGATAAAGGAAGGTTTACAGTTTTGAGAGGATACAACTTGTTGTGATTCTTTAGCTTTCTTAGTAGCCTCCACCCAACTCGAAGGTCGAGCCATGAGGACATGGGCCTGAATCTCCTCCTTGAGGCCACTGATAAAACACTCTCGAAAGAAAGCATCAGTCATGCCCTCTGTTCGAAAAGCCAGGCNTGGAATTTATATTGGTGGCCTTCCTGGTCGAATTGCATGGTTAATGCCTTAAAATCCATGAGAATGGGACCCAAAGTTCTTAGCCAGTCTACACCCAACACAATGTCACAACCACCCATGTCGATAGCAAACATATGGGATTTGAGGTGGTAGTCACCAATTTGGAGATGCACATTTTCACAGTGCCCTCCACGTTTAATGGAACCACCATTGGCAATCATGATTTGGAAATTATTGACAACATGGATGTAGCAATGAGTTTCTTGGGCAATGTGGCGATGAATAAAATTATGGGTGCTTCCACTATAGACCAGAATGATGACCTTCTGATGCTTGATGTAACTGATTAACTTGAGGGTTTGGGGAGCAGAGAAGGTGGTGAGAGCATTGAGGGAAATGATGGGTTCTAATTTGGGAGGGTGTGAGGGAGGGGTTATGTCAGTGATTTCAGGTGACTCAGACACAAGGGGAGTTTCAACATCCTCTTCCGAAATATCCTCAAAGACGGCCATAAAAATATTTTGTTCCTTACACTTGTGGCCCGAGAAATATTTGTCATCACAATTATAACAAAGGCCTTTGAGTTGGAGTTCAACCATTTCATCCCTGGTCAATTTTTGGATCTTTAATGGGGTGGAGGGAGTAGTGGGATTTACGGGTTTAGGGTGAGGGATAAAGGAAGGTTTACAGTTTTGAGAGGATACAACTTGTTGTGATTCTTTAGCTTTCTTAGTAGCCTCCACCCAACTCGAAGGTCGAGCCATGAGGACATGGGCCTGAATCTCCTCCTTGAGGCCACTGATAAAACACTCTCGAAAGAAAGCATCAGTCATGCCCTCTGTTCGAAAAGCCAGGCGCTCAAATGCAGCTATGAAGTCTTCCACTGTTCCTAATTCTTTCAGGTTTGTCAAATGACCCAAATGGTTGGTGTCAGTGTCAAAGCGTTGATAAATCTCTACCACAAATTGTGTCCAAGCAATATACCCTTGACAAGAATTTTTTCTCCATTGCCACCATTGCCAACATTCTTGATCTAGATGTAGAACACCATACAAGAGTTTGGCCAAGTCATCTGTAATGCTGTATAAAGATAAGTAATGTTCCTTCATGTATGAATCCCTCAACCATGGGTTTATGTGTGTAACGACAGATCTTTGTGGCTTCAAGACGTCGGAATACGTCTCTACCCTGGAAAAAAATTCCCACAATTTTTTCCAAGGAAAGTGCTCTGATACCACTTGCAAGATACCAGATATAATAAATACGTAGAACATAAATAAAATGATAGAAATGGAAGAATAAAAGTAATATAACCAACATAATCTCCACAATAACACATAAATGATATAAGAACAACAACATAAATAACACTTTGATTTAGAAAGCAATGTTCACAGGCCTCTTCGAGGGGGCAATATATTAAATTTACAAGATAACATGTTCATCCAAATGAGTTTTCTTGTATATATAGGGGATACACAACTATAAAGAAATGATAATAAACTAACAAAATTGTGGTTAAATTAATAATAATGAAAGTAATAATAACAAATGAGGGTTATGGTTAGGGGCTTAACTTGCTCCTCTCATCTTCCAAAGTCACATTTTTTGTTAGCAGGTTATTTGACTTAGTGAGGTACTCACTGATTATTAGTCATGTCCAAGTTATTTCACTTAATGAGGTACTCACTTAAAAGGTTGTTTCACTTTCTATTATGATTTTTCCATTTTGAATATAAATTGGGATCTTTTCATCTACTACCTTATTTAAAGAAGAAACATAAAAGAAACTCAAATCTATAGCCCATATTATTAAAGTAAAGTTATTTTATTAATTAGTTGAGCTTAATTTAATGAAATGTTAAAGTTATTAGCATTAGTGAATTAAATCTTAGCCATTGATCTCAAGTGAGGTGATATTTAATATCAACTCTCAATCATTTTGGGGATTAGGGTTAGGGCATAACTCAAGATTATAAAACCAATTCTAGGGTGAAGGAGGGACACACTTTATACGATTTTGGAGAGAACCAAGGTTCATCATACAACATTCTTTGCCTTTTGACTGTTGTACCATATTTTTGATGCATTTCTCTTTTAACTATGGCCCTTCTCTTCTTACTGAAAAAGAAGTCCGAAGGAGGCATTTCTTTGGCTGAAATTGGAGTAAGGTCCTCTATAAATATGACTTGGTCATTGGGATTTCCCTAAATCGACTGTAAAAGTGTTAATGACATAATGGGGATACCTATCTCTGTGGACGGTTGTTTCTTTGTTGTGTTGATATCTGGTTTATCTGGTGTAGACAGTGATGTATCCTATCCATTTTTTTGAAAATCTTCAAGATGAACTTTTGTTTGAGTACTTGGTAGGTTTGGTAATGAAGTCTCCACTCCCTGTGTTGATACTTCGACATTCTTCGGATTTTACTCAGTGCTCTGTTGGTAAGAACTTCCTACCTCTAATACCTGAGGTGTAGCTACCTNTGTTATTTGCTCCCCTTGTAATACCTTTGGAAAAATATTCTTTCTATGCTTTTGAAAATTGTCGAAATTGGCTAATTGATCAGGATACAGAGTTCAGACTCTACTCAATACTTCCTCATATAACCTGACTCCCCTAAATGCTTCATCCTGAGGGGAAATCTCGTGCACATACTTCCTTAAATTGTGTTGATCCAGGTGAGCTTCCACAGTATTATGGGGATCATGCCTCTTAAACTCAATATCAACTAACTTGATGTCTTCTAGAGCCGCAACCTCTACTTTCAAATGGCTGAAATCTTGCAACAAAAACATAACAACCTAAAATGGGAAGGTTGGCCATACCTTTTTCTGGGCCACTTTTAATTCTTTACTAATGCCCCTTGTCATGGTATGAATACTATATTTTGGCATACCAGCTGATCTGGTTAAAATTTTTGGAGAACATGGGGGAGAACCAAGCACAAAAAATCCTGATATAGGAAAAGTTTTCCTCAATATACCAGTCTACTATTTTTCCCAAGTTATCCATGATTCTCTCTAAAATTCTGGGAGGTGGGAAACTGTATAGGGTGATATGAATCGACACCACTACATAATGAACGATTTCATAGAAGAAATATCTGGCTTTGTCATCCCACAACTTGGAGTGATAGAAATGGATAGGCTCGGCTCTAGTCGGGTTCCATCTCCAGCTCATCAGAGGGAAAGGAGTGATAAACAAAATGACATCCATAATGTATGCCGACATGTAGAAAGGAGCAGGTTTCCCTTTGGAATTTTCCAATTGGTACCCTGTGATTTCTTTGGCGAGGTTGTCTGATAACATCCTGGCCTAGTTGAAAGAATATACTTCAACCACTTCATGCATAATTGGTACCCATGCCAGCAGGAAATGAGATGAGTCATTTTTCCTGAATATTCTACATAGAATCATAGCCACATAGATCATATGAGCATCTAATGAATCTATGGCATATATGATGTGAGTGTTGGCTCTAAATTTATCAGGATGCCCACACCAGTCCTTGATTAAATCAAGGTATTTTTTCCCATACTGTGTGCACTCTTGTTGGTCAAACTCCATTATGAATTCAGCATTGTAACTGTGTTTAAAAATGGGGAATAATTTATATATTACTTGTATATTCTTCGATCGAAAATACCCATCAACAACCTTATGTGAATTGCAAATGCTCGTGGTTGAAATGTCAACGTTCTCTAGGGCCCAACCTATCATTTCGTTATACAACATGAGCCTTGGTTGCGCAACCATCTTTTGTATATCTGACTCATCTATATCCATGAGTTTAGTCGCATGGGTTTCAGTTACTTTGTCGCCTGAATCCTCTAGGCAATTTATCAACTCATGTTGTAGAATATCAAACACCTGTGTCCAATATTTCACTGTATCTATGGCTCTCGGTGAAGTGTCTGAGATAACATCTGTGTTCAAATTTACACTCTCACCATCTTCTTTATTCATTTTTCATGGTGCCATGATATTAATGAAATCAGAACTGTGTTACCTGCTACAGGAGAATGTGTGAGATTATGCAGCTGGCTTAAAACTTGTTATTTTGCAAGAATGAAAATATAATTCAAAATCCAATATTATTATTCACCTTAAGCATACTGATTTACGACTACCTTTACTAACGAAAAATTAATTTACCTTAATGAGGAAATCTAGGAAACGATCTGAAATCTATATTGAAATCATTTCCATTGATTCATGATTAATGCCATAAATATTGGTGGTTCGTGATTGAGAACTTGGATGAAACATATTTGAAAATTCCCGAATCGCGAACTTGTGAGAAATTAATTATCAGATAATATTGTTTAATATATTAATTAATCATGTTTATTTTTAAACATTTTTGGGTATTCGGGCTTCGAGATTTTAATGAGTAGCTCGAGATAGAATCCCCAAAACCTGAAACCGTGAAATGATTAATTATCGGATAATTGTTTTTAGCTTTAATTAAACCCTTCTAATTTTGAAATGTTTAGGAAGTTTGAACTTTGAATATTTCAATATGTGAGGGATGATAAACGTCTGAACTTCCAAAGTACGAAATTATTAACCGTTGTTGCACCTCTTTTGCCACCTTGGTGAGAAAATTAGAGGTGCTTGCAAGCTCAGTTGGGTCTGCTGAGCAGGACAGCTATAGAGAAAAGAGTTAGGGAAAGAAAACAAAAACTACAATTAAGACTTAAAATAATAGATGCAATAAAAACTAGAATCATAAGCATAGGGACATAGAAACAAAAAGAACAAAAAGACCCATGTCACCAATGTTTGAGGCTGATCTATTGATGAAAACAAAGCACCAAGAAGAAAGGGGACTATGAGTCCCTTCTTCCTCCAAGGGAAGGCTCTTGGACCCTCACTAGCTAGCTCTTCTTACAACAAAGAAAATGGAAAATGGTGATGAAAGAACTCTTTACAAATCCACTCAATGGTGAGATGGATTCTCCAATGTAATGGTGCCAATGTACTTGTGTCAAGGATGGAGTCCTCAAAACAATATAGGCAACATAACATTACTTTGAATTCCTTGAG
>SNQJ01S0129157.1:42192-58934 GCA_010110895.2 Picea sitchensis
TAGTGGGATCGTTCAGAGCGATCCGTTGGAGGAAAAAAGAAACCGGTAGGACCCGACCTTCTATGAGGTGTGTAAAATAGAAAACTGTGTACAAATGAGGCGGGCATGCCCCATGCTCATGTCATGTAACTCTAAAAAAAGATGACTAAAGTGTTGGTGTAGACAACTGTAGCACCCTTGGGGGCAGTCATGATAGAGGCAGAAGACAATTCTGCAAATGAACATGCTTTGAATAGTAGGCATTGATGGCGGTAATAAGTAGCAGTGATGATGTGGGCATTGATAGCCCTGCCAAGTTTAGAGGTCTTCGGCAAATAAAATAACTAACTACAATAGTCACAAAGTAAGACCCACCGTAACATGAGAAAGTGTTGTCGTTGAATGTTATGGGGGTCAACGATAGTAGGGAGCAATGGTGTTTCACCCTGTGCCACCCGAGATCTCTCATTGAGTGGAGAATGAGAATCAAGATACTGTCGCCCTTCTGGAAAATTGTGCTGATGTCGACAAAAGGGGAACACGACTCCTAGAAGAAAAGGGCTTCATGAAATCTACTGAGGTGAGGAAGTGGCAGAGGCACATGGATGAAGTCAAGATGTGGGAAGACTCAAGACGACCCTTGGTTGGAGGATGTATGAGATAAAAAGTGGCCGCAACCGTGTAATGAGGTCGAGTGTCAGGGGGATGACAAGACCAGTGATAAGTTGTGCCAGAGGTAGGACAAGGTGAACAAATTCAAAGGGTAGAGGTAAGTGACCTGTGGGGTACTCTGAAGATATGGACGATGTCGGGCAAAGGAAGATGATAAGTAGTGCTCCAACCAAGGGTGACATGGGTTGTGGCTAGCCAAAAAGAGGGAAGCAGGTCACCAAAGGTGACGACAAAAAGGGTAATGTAACGACTAAAAATAAAGGTGTTTGTAAAATAAATAACGAATAATTGGGGAGAAATGTACAAATACAGAAACGGGTGCCCTAGTGTGATATGGGTGGCCCATGTAGGGCAGAATTTGCTTGGAAAACTGATGAAGGGTGGGGGCCCCATTGGTGAGTTTCTGTATGAGGTAGGTGAAATTGAGGTAGGTTCGTAGATGGGCAAACTGATTGTGGATGAAATGGAGGGTTCATGATACTACGAAGGTGCAGGTAAAAAATAGAACTGTAGAGAGATAATCTAGAAGTCCGTGTGGGAAAGCTAGAAAAATGAGGAGGAGTATCTGGTTGATTCACGACATGATGAAAGACTATCGGGACTCCCATCCCTAAAGGGTAATGAAAAATAGGATGAGTGTCAAAAAGTGGCAAAAGGTGTTATGAATGGGACAACTGATGTGGGTAAGAATGCTACCGGGTAACAGTACCGAAGATGCAAATGGAGGTGTGGGTACTACAGAGCTGGGAATGGGGATCCTAGAGGCCAATATCAGAGGGTGTGACTGGAAATGTAAATGTGATACAACGGGAAAGACTACATGCCAGTGCTGAGTATATACCTGAAGGGGTTGTGCCGATTTATGATGATCAAGTAACTGCACACATGAAAACCAAATATCCAAAGTGAACAATATATGAAGAGAATCAAAGATATAATCATGTATTTGATAAGCATGAATATGCCCATGCGTACCTGACAAAAAAGGCACCCTAGCGGCTTAGGATAAAAGGAGGCCCAGGGACTGATGTGATGTAAATGACGAGATGTTGATCCCGTGGCTAAAGACGGATTGTAAAATTGGCACCGTGGGCTCCCAGAATGGTGAGTGGAAGTTTGACAAAAGGCCTATATATAGCTGTAGGGCCCACATTGCCACAAAAATTGTACCTGGTGCAATAGTGACTGGACGAGCAATTTTCAAAGGAGATTAGGAGATTCGGGGAGGACGAGGCATCTGATTGGTGATTAGTGAGCGTCAGGTTAGTGGTCTGATCATCTTGCATAGAAATAGGATTCCATTTTTTGGGCAGGGGATGTATGGGGGGGCGTACAGAGATATTTAGGGGATATGGGCCCCACATGCATGGGTGATTCAGTAATAGGCGCACATATGTGTGTGCCTATCCACCGGATATGCAAGCATGGGGACGCGGTAGAGGGAATTTAAGGCATGCTCCGGGGTGCACCTATGAGTTGAACAGCCGCGCACAAGTGCGCGTCTGTAGGTTGAACAGGCGCGCATCTGTGCGCACCTGTCTGGTGAACAGGTGCACTTGCGAGCACACCTGTGATGAAAGCAGGGGCGCACTGATGCGCATCTGTGGAGTGAACAGGTGCGCATACATGCTCACCTGTGTAATGAACAGGTGCGCATGTGTGTGCACCTGTGTAGTGAACAGGCGTGCACATGTGCGCGCCTGTGGGTAACAAAACCGCGCCTAGGAGGCAAGGTTGAGCTGTATAAAATGAGTCTTTGTGATGTTGTTGATGGTTTCTTGAGTTGATATAGGGATCTGTGTTGTGTCTGCAGGTGGACGGTTGTGACGATGCTAGTGGAGTGGCTAGAGTGAGACTGATCTCAACTGTGAGACACCATGTCCATTGAGGGGCCAAGTGTGCATGCGACTTTGGCAGCCTGTGGGATACTAAAGTTTTTTGAGTGTGTGTTGATACGGGCACATGAGTATCTATTACAGTTCCTGATCTAGATGTGGAGTCTGGAGCTGCACTGCTTCCTCATGTGAGGAGAGTAGATCACCTTCACTACGGTGGAGGATGTATATTTTTTAACTGGGCTTCCCTTTCGGGGAACGCCCCTTCCGACGGAGCCAGTCCTACCGAGGGGTACGCAACTAGAGACTATTAGCTGGAGATATTGTTCAGGTCGGAACTTTATATCCAGGATGGTTGTGAGCATTATGTCTATTGATTCCCTGGTGCATTTTTGTATAGCAGTGATGATTGTGTGAGTGTATGGGTCACTGGCGACCTAGCGGATCAGTGGTGGCCAGCTTCTGGTGCTCAAGAGAGTGTTGGTCGGCAAGCATTTCACTTGGGGGCTTATGCTGCATGCAAGGATGGTGGTGCAGTTGGACCACTGTCAGTCGACTAATACAGGGGAGTTTTCTTTCGGGTCCATCCTAGTGGCCTGTTTTCTAGAGAGGGTGTCGATGTTGCACCCGAGGATTCTATTGGGGACGCTTAGGGCGCGACAACCACGGTTGAGGCGGTGGTCGACTGTTTTTCTTCGCCATGGTGGTGGCGAAGGTGGCCACTTATTTTTGGCAGAGGTGGCGCAGGTATGGTGGCAGATGCCGTAGGTGATACTTCAGTACCCTTATGTCGGGGTTGACTTCCGAGATGACCGGGACATGGTGCTACCTCTAGGGGAGGTTTTTGACCATCGAGGTATGTTGATTTGATGAGGTTGATATGTATGTTTTGTGTTGATTTTTTTTTTGAGATAGCAGTCCATATATATATGATATAGATGCTGATACTATCTGTTGTTTGTTTTCATGTACAGATGTGGCACCTTGTGGGTGCGAGGTGGAGTTGCAGTGAGCACCGGAGAGACCTCTGCGGGGAGAGAGACATCGGCGGGATGAGGCCGTGGTGTGACTAGCTGAGCCTGAGAGGGTAGCAAGGAGGCACTGGTTTGATGACCCTGGTGCGGGGCCATCACATGCTCTTGCAGTGATGGCCGGATCTAATTATGAGGGCATAGGTCATTGTCTAGAGACAATATTACAGGAGGTGCCTGAGGGCATATGGTCTCGCATCCAGGATGAGACTTTCCTGGAGCAGTGTGTGGGGGTGCTGCCACCATGGCGGGCCATAGTACGATGAGAAGCAGTGGTTGCTGTGTTGACGACTGGATGACTACCGCAGGGGCAGGAGAGTCTAGCAGGGGTTGGACCACCACCTCCTAGGGCAGGAGGTTGTGAGCCGCCACCACCTGAGGGAGGAGCAGGTGGTGGTGCTCTAGAGGCACCGTGAGTGGTGCTCTGAGGCATTTGATGTAGATATATTTTTTGTATATAGGTTGGTGAGCCCATTTTGTACCGAGGTGTTGTATTGGCCTGTGGATATGTGTATTTTTTGTATGTAAACAGTCAGATGACACTGTAGACCTATATATATACATGAGTATACTTTTTGAGATCTATGTGGTGTTTACCTATTTTTGGTTAATGGTTTGATGATGTCTATTCTATATATATGATGTGACAGGATTTTGATATGTTTATGTATGTGTTGAGGTATCTTGATGTGATATATGCCAGTCTAACGCAATAATAGCTAGGTTATCTGTAATTTGAGTCAATTGTCTTGGAATATGTGTAAATGTAATGGACTCAAAATGTCGAGATAAAATCCTAACCTGCAGGTATTTGCGAAAGAGGCAAGGATCACGGATGCGGTACACATTGTTGAGCTAGAGAACGACTAGTTGAGAGTCGAGGAAGATGCTAAGGTGACGAATATGATGATGCTGGGAGTCGGCCAGGAGGCCAATGACAGTAGCGTATTCAACTTGGTTGTTGGTTGCTGACCCCAAACATATGCCGCTTGAATGGAACATTTCATGTGAGGGGGTGTAGAGAGCCCAGGCAGCCGAAGCGATATTTTGTGTCCAACGGTTGGCGCCGTCGGCATAACCGATGTGGTAGGATGGTGAAGGAAGCATCTGTCAATAGCACAAAGGATAGTTTAGACATGAGGAGAGGAGAAAAAAGATTAAAAATGCTAGAAAAGAAATAATCTAAAGTAGAATGACTACTTTTAAGCATAAAATTTCTTTAAGTATAACCCGTTGATGGGTTCTTTGAGAGAGAGGCCTTCAGGGGAGGCCAAGATGTATGTGCCTTTGGTGAGGCAATGTTGGATAATGTATGGGCCATGCCAGAGTGATTCAAATTTTCCATGGCCAAAGGTATCATGAGTGATATCGTAAGCCAGGATGAGGTCGCCTTCGCGGAATGATCAAAGGTTGACATGGCGATCAAAGGTAGCCTTGGATCATTTTTTAGCTGCCTCATTGTTCTGTAAGGAAGATCGACGATATTCATCCAGAGACTCCAAGTTCAGCAAGCGTTGCTCCATTGGAGCAGTGTCAGGTAATAGCTCAATTCCAGTGCGTAAGGTTGGAATTTCGCACTTGATGGGAAGAGTTGCCTCGACCCCATGGACTAAATGAATTGGCGTGAAACCGGTAGCGGTCTTCACAGCCGTTCGGTAAACCCATAGCGTAGAAAATAACATACAATGATAATTGGTTTTACGTTTATTAACCTTGCACTGTAACATGGTATTAAGGAATTTGTTAACTGCCTCGACCTGTCCATTAGACTGAGGGTAATATGGTGAGGAAAACTCATGAGAGAAGCCTAACCGAGATGAGAGTTTAACAAAGATCTCATTGTCGAAGTGTTTCCCATGGTTGGAAACGAGTTGGAGGGGTACTCCAAAGCGGGATATGACATTGTTAAAGAAAAAAAGTGCTGTAGTGTCAGTGGTGTTGTTGAAAGTGGGCATAGATTTTTCCCATTTGGTGAAGTAATCAATGGTGACAATGATGTATTTGTGGCCATTGCTGGAGGGGGGATTACAATTCATAAAGTCGATGCCCCATTTACAAAAAGGGCTGACAGTAATGACAGGGTGAAGAAGAGCAGGGGGAGCGTGGGCTTTGTTGGCGTAGAGATGACATTGCTCACATCGTTTCATGGCATGACTGCAATCATGAAACAAGGTAGTCCAAAAGTAACCGGCTCGGATAATATTTTAAACAGTGGATATACCCGAAAGATGGCCCCCACATGCACCATTGTGGCAGTTGTTTAAGACTCTGTCGGCCTTGTCAATAGTCAGGCATTGATGAAGAATGGTGTCGACGCCCCGCTGGTATAGGATGTCTCCAATGAGAAGGTAGCGAGGGGCCTAATGGTGAATACATCGATGATCATCGCATGAAAGGTGGTTACCGAACTTTTGAGTTTGGAGGTAGATGAGGAGGTGGTCATACCAAGGATCATCAAAAGTGATGTAAAAGAGATGTTCGTTGGAAAAGTCGGTTTTGACGGGGGACTGGTGGTGTCAGAGGGGAGGGCCGTGACAAGTTCGGCAAGAACGAGGGCCTTCTTACTCTTAGGTGTTGAGAACTCGAGGTCGTACTCCTGAAGGATAACGATCCATCGAGCGAATTTTCCATTAACTTGCCGATGACTGAGCAAGTACTGCATAGGGTTGGAATCTACGATGACCTTTGTGGTGTGAAGCAGAATGTAATGGCGCAGTTTCTGGACTGTGAGGACAACTGCCAAAGCAAGTTTCTCTTCATGTTTATAATTCAAGGGTGGCCCTGAGAGGTTTTTACTGGCGTAATAAATGACATGTTCATGATTTTCATCTCTGAGCTGGACGAGGACACCAGCTACTGATACAGCTGATGCTGATACGTAGAGGATATAGTCATGATTATAGTCAGGTGCACTAATTAAAGGTGCATTTGAAAGCGCTACTTTAAGATCGTCAAATGACTATTGGGCGTGGTCTTCCCAGTGAAAGGGGATGTCATGACGTAGTAAACGAAGGAAACTGTGTGCACGTATGGCATAATCTAGGACAAAGCATCTAAGAAAGTTAGCTTTTCTCTGTAGACTCTGAAGTTGTCGTAAATTCTGGGGAGGTGGAATTTCGGTGATAGCTTTGACTTTGAGGGGGTCCATGGTAATACTGATTTGGGAAACAATAAAACCAAGGAGGTGCCCTGCGGTGACACAAAACATGAATTTGAGAGGATTCAAGCGGATGTTGTATTGACGACACCATTAAAAGATGATTCATAAATCATCGAGATGCTAGGCGCGTTTCTTGGATCGAGCTGTGAGGTCATCCAAGTAGGCGAGGATGATATTGGCCAGATCGTGAAAGATGTATGTCATAGCCCGTTGGAAAGTTGCGTCGACATTCTTTAAGCTGAAAGGCATGACATGATATGCAAAAGTACCCCACGGGGTACTGAATGCAGTTTTATACTGATCGGCTGGGTGGATTTGAATTTGATTATAGCCAAAGAATCCATCCATAAAGGAGAGAGCCTCATGGCTGGCGCAGTCATCGATAATTTGATCGATGAAAGGCGTTGGAAAGTTGTCTTTGGGGCATGCGTGATTGAGATCGTGAAAGTCTTTGCAAACACGGATAGTGCCCTGTTTTTTGTTAACGGGTACAGGGTTGGAAACCCATGAGGTATAGGTGATGGAGTAAATGAAATTGACAACGCGTAACTTGTCAATTTCGGCTTTGATAGCCGCGACTTTGGATGGGTGTAGCGGTCGTTGTTTCTGGCGAACTTGTGTGATGTTGGGCTAGGTGTCGATGAGATGTTCGACAATAGAGGGATCGAGGCCAAGAATTTTCGAGTATGACCAGGAGAAAATATCCCTATATTCCTGGAAGAGGGCTTTATATGCGGTGATTTCTTAAGGAGTGCAAGCAGCTCCAATGGTGATTTCTTTGACGATGCCATTTTTAATGGAAATGTCGATTTTAATGGTGGGGGAAATGTTGGCCATGTTTCCTTCTTCAAATGCATCAGGAGCAGGAATGGGATTGTTGAACCAATCGATAGGCCCTGATGGGATAAAATCCTTGGTTTCCACCGTGTAAGTGGGGTTTTGGTTAGGAGGCATGGGGGCCTCCTGTAGAGAGAAGAGTGCACGGTGGTGTCGTGCATCCCAAGGAGAGTCTAGGTGGTTTAACTCTTTGAGTATTTCTTCGTTGCATTGGAAGTGACGGGAATACAAGGGGTCGCGAGGAGTGATCTCAGTGACAGTGGTTGTGTGGTTTCCCCCTGGTTAAGAAGCAGGGGGAACTTGGTTAGGGGATGATGAGGGTTCACTCGTCATAAACCATATATTCAAGTACTGAAGGGTACCCATGGTGGTTGGGTGGAGAGTGTCCGTAGGGGAATGAGCAGGAGAGTTGGGGGGGTTGTGGGGTAAATCCCCAGATACATCATCTAAGAACCATGGAGGCATTGGGAGTGCCTCGAGCTCAGGAGAAATGAGATGAAGAGCCTCTAGTGACGAGGTAATGTCAATTATCGCTGCTACGGGTCGGTGAAGCAGGGTCAATTGACGTTGCCTATATTCAAGGATCATAGGACATTGGTATGTAAAATGAGCTAATGAATCACAAAGAGAGTAGGGGCATCTCATACGTTCATTGACTGAAGTGGTGACATAACAAATGTCAGTGATATTTGTTGAGGAGGACGTAGCAGGGCTAGAGTTGTTCTGGAAGTTTTGGCGCACTACAGCTAATGTCTGCCGAAAGTGTGGCAGTGTTGGGCAATGGTGGGTATAATGGCCATACTCTGAACATATAGCACAAGCGTATTTGGTTCTCAACCCTTTACTACTAGAAGGGTGGGTGGTAGTGGTGGGACTAGCATTAGTGGAGGGTGTGGGGGGAGTTTGATTGAGGGGAATCAAATTCCGTAATTTAGGTAGTGATGGACAATTGTTGGTTTGGTGGCCCTCTTTCTCACATAGTGTGCAAGGTGGTGGGATGCGTGGAGGAAGTGGAGCAGTGGGCTCCTTCTTCTTTCTCCTACCCCCAGCTATAGCAGGGGGGTTAGTGAGTGGGGGGGTAGTGGGGGTCAGGATGGGAATCGTCATGGGGATTCCTTCCTGGGGAGGAAGGGATGGTCGAGGGACCATCTTTGGGGCGTGTAAATACTAAACTGGGATTTCTAACACCATATTAGGTAGTGTGAGTGTTACGGATACCTGGAAAGATTCGATACTAGGTGGAGGGTAAAAGAAGGGAATTTGAGTGAGGGGTTGGGGAACTGTCTCCCAAATGGGACTATCTCCGTGGGGAGAGGTGGAATCGTGGACTGGTGGGGTTGACGAAGGTCCAGGAGGTTCTTGAGTGGGGGTTTCTGCGACGAGTGGGATGTCAGGTATGACATAAGCCTCTATAGGAGGATGAGTATCCTCTGTGTGAGTTTCATTAGATGATATGACACACACTTGATTAGTGGGATGAAGGATTGGTGGTGCTCCATGGTATGTCCCTAACAAGGATGGATCTTTAAAAATCCCAGGACCCATCTTGATGAGTGGATATGCATCTTGGCTTGTGTGGATGAGAGGAAGAACGTTATCGATGTTGGAAGATGGGTTAGGCTCATAATGTGAGACTTGGTGAATGGTAACGATCTTCCCATTGTGAGGGAACATCATTGTCTGAAAGACGGAAGATGCCACTGCCTTCATAGCGTACATGTAGCTATGACCACACAAGATATTATAATCGAGCGGGGTGTTGATAACTTTGATATCGATGAGAATAGTCTTGCCCCCGAGTTCAACGAGGACATTTTGAAAGAGCCCTTCAGGAGAGGATGGTCATCCGTCATAAGCTCGTAATGTGATGGCAGAGGGTGTGAGTTCCGGGGAACCAAGTTTCTGCCATACCATTTCGGACATAATGCATGTAGATGCACCTTCATCGATGATACACCGATGAACTGTGATGTTCCATATTTTCACTGGTATTTGAAAAGCGATCAAGGCGGGAAGATGAGGTTCTCCACTATCAAGATCAATTGTAATGAGTCAGGTATCTGTAGGGTTGACTGCCCCCAAGGCGGAAAGTATTGATTTCTAGTGAGTAGGACAAGTCTGGAGGACTTCCAAGACTGACATGGCAGCCAGGGATTGTGCTAAGTCGTCTACCAAACTATAGTTATGAGCTACCCTAGCCTGTGGGTTGTGGACATTCCTGCGCAATGGGGTACGAGGGATGCGAAGCAATGGTTCAGCGGAAGGGCGAGGGATTACCAACGAGGGTCCCGTCGGTGTAGGGTTTGTCTCTAGACGGAGTGGAGGAGACTCAAAGGGTGCATGATACTGACGGCTATGTGTTTGCAGAAGGATTTCTTCCTCACTGGTGAGGACAATGGTACGATCTGCTAGATTGTTGGGGTTGAGGTATTGTCCTGCCTGAGGTGGGGGATGTTGTGTGTCCTGTTGGGTGTTTATCACACCTTGATGTGGAATAGGATTTTGTAGCACAGTGGGAGGGGGTTGTTGCACATATTGTTGTGGTGCCTGTTGAGGAGCAGGCTGGGCAATAGAATGGGGAAGACTACCAGAGTCTTTCAACCTTTTGAAATCAGCGATCTGGGGGCAATGATGAGTGTAATGGCCGAACTCACCACAAAGGGCACAAGGGAAGGTGGTTTTAACATTATTTCTCCCTTGGCGTTTATTATTATTGCCCCCTTAGGGGTTTTGGTTCCCTTGGTTCTGGTTGCCCCCAGTGGGTTGGTGCTATGGGGGTTGATTCCCGCCTTGACCTGGGTTGTTGTTGTTCCTATTCCGTCCTTTCTTCTTAGAATTGTTCGATGGATGGGTTGGATTGGCTGTATTCAACTGCTCAAAACTTTGGTATTGTTGAACAAAAGAGGGTTGAACAAAATTCACCTCCGCATGAGGATGTGGGGGAGCCATGGGTTGTGGAGGACCAGGAAATTGGAAGTACGGTTTCTGTGGTGGTACCGATCCATAAGGTACATAGGAAGGCATAGTGATTTCACTAGTACTATAAGCTGATGTTGAGGGAGTACCACTGGCTGTTGGAATTGGTGGATGTATGGGAGGTGCCGATGGTGGTCCACTGATAGGTGGAGGTATAGCAATAGGGTATGGCTGTTGATAAGGGGGTGGGGGGTAATAATAAGTACCCCCATATGCCGGTGGATATTGAGGTGTTCCATACATCGGTGGTGGTTGGGGTTGTGGACCATGGTGTGTGGTGGCACCGATTAGTCCGTCTGCTCGAGATAGAATCCCCATAACCCAAAACCATGAAATGATTAATTATCGAATAATTGTTTTTATCTTTAATTAAACCCTTCTAATTTTGAAATGTTTAGGAAGTTCGAACTTCGAAGATTTCAATATGTGAGGGATGATAAACATCTGAACTTCCAAAGTATGAATTTATTAACCGTTGTTGCACCTCTTTCGTCACCTTGGTGAGAAAATTAGAGGTGCTTGCAAGCTCAGTTGGGTCTGCTGAGCAGGACAGCTGTAGAGAAAAGAGTTAGGGAAAGAAAACAAAAACTACAATTAAGAATTAAACTAATAGATGCAATAAAAACTAGAATCATAAGCATAGGGACATAGAAACAAAAAGAACAAAAAGACCCATGTCACCAATGTTTGAGGCTTATCTATTGATGAAAACAAACCATCAAGAAGAAAGGGGACTATGAGTCCCTTCTTCCTCCAAGGGAAGGCTCTTGGACCCTCACTAGCTAGCTCTTCTTACAACAAAGAAAATGGAAAATGGTGATGAAAGAACTCTTTACAAATCCACTCAATGGTCAGATGGATTGTACAATGTAATGGTGCCAATGTACTTGTGTCAAGGATGGATTCCTCAAAACAATATAGGCAGCATAACATTACTTTGAATTCCTTGAGAAAATGAGGTGCATTCATGGCTTTTTATAGCATTGCTTTGGGTTATTGTTGAACTTCTTTGTAGTGTGAAAAGAGGCCATTTAGGGCATTATTAGGTCTTTGACCAGCCCACCAGTCGGATCCAACCCAGATTTGAGGATCAAATCGGCTTGGGAGCTGAACCATAAGTGGTTGGGAGGTCGACCACTTTCATAAATGCACCGTTTAGCAGGTGCATGACTTTTTGCACTGACGGTCGCGCATCGTGCGTCTGTGCGCGATTTCTATGTTCCTATTCTGCACATGCGCGCACGCGCCCAATGTCTGCAAAGAACTCTTATTTTTTTCACTACTTTGTATAGTTTTTTGACCTTTTTGAATGCTGTGGTATTAATTCAGGTCCATGAATGACTTCATTACTGTTTGATGATGCTGAGTTCTTGTAACCATGTGCGGACGAAATTTCAGTGATAACGGATGCCCCCTGATGGATGAGGTTAAGAGAATACGTATATCCGAAATCCATCAATGTTTCTTCTACTGAGAATGTTGTTGTAAGATAGAGAAATAGTGGGATCATTCAGATCGATCCGTTTGAGGAAAAAAGGAACCGGTAGGACCCGACCTTCTAAGAGGTGTGTAAAATAGAAAACTGTGTACAAATGAGGCGGGCATGCCCCATGCTCATGTCATGTAACTCTAAATAAATATGACTAAAGTGTTGGTGTAGACAACTATAGCACCCTCATGGGAAGTCGTGATAGAGGAAGAAGACAATTCTGCAAATGAACATGCTCTGAATAGTAGGCATTGATCGCGGTAATAAGTAGCAACAATGATGTGGGCATTGATAGCCCTGCCAAGTTTAGAGGTCTTTGGAAAATAAAATAACTAACTACAATAGTCACAAAGTAAGACCCACTGTAACATGAGAAAGTGTTGTCGTCGAATGTTATGGGGGTCAACGACAGCATGGAGCAATGGTGTTTCACCCTGTGCCATCCGAGATCTCTCATTGAGTGCATAATGAGAATCAAGATACTGTCGCCCTTCTGGAAAATTGTGTTGATGTCGACAAAAGGGGAACACGACTCCAAGAAGCAAAGGGCTTCATGAAATCTACTGAGGTGAGGAAGTGGCAGAGGTACATGGATGAAGTCAAGATGTGGGAAGACTCAAGACGACCCTTGGTTGGAGGATGTATGAGATAAAAAGTGGCCGCAACCGTGTAATGAGGTCGAGTGTCAGGGGGATGACAAGACCGGTGATAAGTTGTGCCAGAGGTAGGACAAGGTGAAAAAATTTAGAGGGTAGAGGTAAGTGACCTGTGGGGTACTCTGAAGATATGGACGATGTCGGGCAAAGGAAGATGATAAGTAGTGCTCCAACCAAGGGTGACATGTGTTGCGGCTGGCCAAAAAGAGGGAAGCAGGTCACCAAAGGTGACGACAAAAAGGGTAATGTAACGACTAAAAATAAAGGTGTTTGTACAATAAATAACGAATAATTGGGGAGAAATGTACAAATACAGAAATGGGTGCCCCAGTGTGATATGGGTGGCCCATGTAGGGCAGAATTTGCTTGGAAAACTGATGAAGGGTGGGGGCCCCATTGGTGAGTTTCTGTACGAGGTAGGTGAAATTAAGGTAGGTTCGCAGATGGGTAAACTAATTGTGGATGAAATTGAGGGTTCATGATACTGCAGAGGTGCAGGTAAAAACATAGAACCGTAGAGAGATAATCTGGGAGTCCATGTGGGAAAGCTAGAAAAATGAGGAGAAGGAGAATGTGGTTGATTTGCGACATCATGAAAGACTATTGGGACTCCCATCCCTAAAGGGTAATGAAAAATACCATGAGTGTCAAAAAGTGGAAAAAGGTGCTATGAATGGGACAACTCATGTGGGTAAGAATGCTACTGGGTAACAGTACCGAAGATGCAAATGGAGGCGTGGGTACTGCAGAGCTGGGAATAGGGATCTTAGAGGCCAATATCAGAGGGTGTGACTAGAAATGTAAATCTGATACAACGGGAAAGACTACATGCCAGTGCTGAGTATATACCTGAAGGGGTTGTGCCGATGTATGATGATTAAGTAACTGCACACATGAAAACCAAATACCCAAAGTGAACAATATCTGAAGAGAATCAAATATATGAGCACGTATTTGATAAGCATGAATATGCGCATGCGTACCTGACAAAAAAGGCACCCCAGGGGCTTAGGATAAAAAGAGGCCCAGGGACTGCTGTGATGTAAATGATGGGATGTTGATCCCGTGGCTGAAGACAGATCGTAAAATGGACACTCTGGGCTCCCATAATGGTGAGTGGAAGTTTGACAAAAGGCCTATATATAGCTGCAGGGCCCACATTTCCACCTCATTTGTACCTGCTGCAATAGTGACTGAACGAGCAATTTTCAAAGGAGATTTGGAGATTCGGGGAGGATGAGGCATCTGATTGGTGATTAGCGAGCGTCAGGTTAGTGGTTTGATCATCTTGCATAGAAATAGGATTCCATTTTTTGGGCAGGGGATGTACGGGGGGCCGTACAAAGATATTTAGGGGATATGGGACCTACATGCATGGGCGATTTAGTAATAGGCGCACATATGTGCGCGCCTATCCACCGTATATGCGCGCATGGGGACGCGGTAGAGGGAATTTAAGGCGCACTCCGGGGTGCGCCTGTGAGTTGAACATTCGCGCATAAGTGTGCATCTGTAGGTTGAGCAAGCGCGCATCTGTGTGCGCTTGTCTGGTGAAAAGGTGCGCTTGTGAGAACGCCTGTGACGCAAATAGTGGCGCACTGATGCGCACCTGTGGAGTGAACAGGTGTGCATACATGCTCACCTGTGTAACGAATAGGGGCACATGTGTGCGCACCTGTGTAGTGAACAGGCTTGCATGTGTGTGCGCCTGTGGGTAACATAACCGCGCCTAGGAGGCAAGGTTGAGCTGTATAAAATGAGTCTTTGTGATGCTGTTGATGGTTTCTTGAGTTGATATAGGGCTCTGTGTTGTGTCTGCAGGTGGACGGTTGTGACGATACCAGTGGGGTGGCGAGAGAGAGATTGATCTCAGCTGTGAGACGCCATGGCCATTGAGGGGCCAGGTGTGCATGCGACTTTGGCAGCCTGTGGGATACTAAAGTTTTTTGAGTGTCTGTTGGTACAAGCACATGAGTATCTGTTACAGTTCCTGATCCAGATATGGAGTCCGGAGCTACACTGCTTCCTCGTGTGAGGAGAGCAGATCACCTTCACTGCGGTGGAGGATGTATATTTTTTGACTGGGCTTCCCTTTCGGGGAACGCCCCTACTGGTGGAGCTAGTCCTACCGAGGGGTACACAGCTCGAGACTATTAGCTAGAGATATTGTTCAGGTTGGAACTTTATGTCCAGGACGGTTGTGAGCATTGTGTCTATTGATTCCCTGGCGCATCATTGCATAGCAGCGATGATTGTGTGAGTGTATGGGTCACTGGCGACCTAGCGGATCAGTGGTGGCCAACTTCTGGTGCTGGAGAGAGTGTTGGCCGGCGAGCATTTCACTTGGGGGCTTACGCTACATGCGAGGTTGGTGGCACAGTTGGACCACTGTCGGTCGACTGATATAGGGGAGTTTTCTTTCGGGTCCATCCTAGTGGCCTGGTTTCTAGAGAGGGTGTCGATGTTGCACCCGAGGATTCTATTGTGGGCGCTTGGGGCGTAAGAGCCACGGTTGAGGTGGTGGTTGACTGTTCTGCTTCGCCATGGTGGTGGCGAAGGTGGCCACTTCTTTTCGGCAGAGGCAACATAGGTATGGTGGCAAATGCCGCAGGTGATACTTCGGTACCCCTATGCCGGGGTTTACTTCTGGGATGACCGGGACATGGTGCTACCTCCAGGGGAGGTTTTTTACCATTGAGGTATGTTGATTTGATGAGATTGATATGTTTGTTTTGTGTTGATTTTTTTTTTGAGATAGCAGTCCATATATATATGATATAGATGCTGATACTATCTATTGTTTGTTTTCATGTACAGATGTGGCACCTCGTGGGTGCGAGTTGGAGTTGCAGTGAGCACCGAAGAGACCACTGCGGGGAGAGAGACGTCGGCGGGATGAGGCCATGGTGTGACTAGATGAGCCTGAGAGGGCAGCGAGGAGGCACTGGTTTGATGACCCTGGTGTGGGGTCATCACATGCTCCTCCAGCGGCGGCCGGAGCTGATTATGAGGACATACGTCGTCATCTGGAGACAATATTACAGGAGGTGCCTGAGGGCATATGGTCTCGCATCCAGGACTAGACTTTCCTGGAGCAGTGTGTGGGGGTGCCGCCATCGTGGTGGGCCATAGTACGACGAGAAGCAGTGGCTGTTGTGTTGGCGACTGGATGACTGCCGCAGGGGCAGGAGGGTCCAGCAAGGGGTGGACCACCACCTCCTGGGGTAGGAGGTGGTGGGCCGCCACCATCTGAGGGAGGAGCAGGTGGTGGTGCTCTAGAGGCACTGTGAGTGGTGCTCTGAGGCATTTGATGTAGACATATTTTTTGCATATAGACTGGTGAGCCCATTTTGTACCGAGGTGCTATATTGGCCTGTGGATATGTGTATTTTTTGTATGTAAACATTTATATGACACTGTAGACCTATATATATACATGAGTATACTTTTTGAGATCTATGCGGTGTTTACCTATTTTTGGTTAATGGTTTGATGATGTTTATTCTATATATATGCTGTGACAGGATTGTGATATGTTTATGTATGTGTAGAGGTATCTTGATGTGATATATGCCAGTCTAACCCAATATTAGCTAGGTTATCTATAATTTGAGTCAATTGTCTTGGAATATGTGTAAATGTAATGGACTCAAAATGTCGAGATAAAATCCTAACCTGCAGGTATTTGCGAAAGAGGCAAGGATCACGGATGCGGTACACATTGTTGAGCTAGAGAAAGACTAGTTGAGAGTCGAGGAAGACGCTAAGGTGACGAATATGATGATGTTGGGCGTCGGCCAAGAGGCCAATGACAGCAGTGTATTCGGCTTGGTTGTTGGTTGCTGACCCCAAACATATGCCGCTTGAATGGAGCATTTCATGTGAGGGGGTGTAGAGAGCCCAGGCAGCCGAAGCGAGATTTTGTGTCCAATGGCTGGTGCCATTGGTGTAACCGATTGATCTAGGTGGATATCAGGGGCCACCCACATTTTCCAAATGGCTCAAAACAATTTTCTGGCCATTTTGGCAATTTACTATTTTTAGCAGGTTTTCACTTCCAGGGCCATTTTGAGGGCCTAAATGAAGTTTTTTTGAGATCGAGGTTCT